>JAESIW010000138.1:3234846-3548125 GCA_016802295.1 Brachionus rotundiformis
TTCTTAAATGAATCAATTTTTTTATAATTAATGGCTGTTTTTTTATTCTATCAGAATTTACTTCTATTTTAATGAATTTATAAAATTATTATTGAAAAATTCAAAACTTTATTTAGGGAATTTTTTAAATTATCATAACCAAATCTAAAAAATACTATTAACAATATTAATAGCAAATGGTGTTTGGATATCATCAATTATCTATAACAGCTTTCGACAATTTTATTTGGTCAAAGATTACACCAGACACACTTGCCGGACAGTTAAAATCTAAACTTTCCAGATCTGATATTTTTCTAAAAGAAATTATTTTTTGACTAGGATTCAAAAAATTCCAATTAAATTAAACAAATTTGAGTAAATAAATTTTTCCATTATTGTTAGTATTACTTGAGTTTATCTAAAAAAATAACAATTTACTTAAAAAACTTGTAACAAAATAGCATTCGGATAAATTGAAATCTGATTGAAGCAAGTAAACAAAGTCTAAATTAAATGGTTTAGCAATTAAGATCATCATCACATTGGCTATTTTTTTAATTAAGTCTCTTACGAAAGCCAAATTAATGATTTCATACTGATGAAATTTTGACAAAATGTAAAACAAAGTAGCATCTGTTCCCTTAACTTTGTTTGGGTGATTTTAGAAACGTCGAGGACTCTTAATAAGAACTTAATTTTAAATATTTCTTAATTTTAATTAATTTAAACTTTAGATTGAAAATAGTCAAATTCATGCCAACTTTTTTTAAATTAATTTATTTAAAAGATAATTTAGGAAAGGAGAATTTCCGAAAGGCATAGCATAGCCTTTTCATCCCTCTTGTTAGCAATTTTAATTTTACATAAGTTATAATATTTAAAAAAAAATTAGGAAGTTTTTGTAAATAATTTGTATTTACATCGTTAAGCAAATTAAGCTTTTCATGCCAACTTGAAATTGTGCCATTTCATGTCATAATATAAAGAATTAAATATGTGAAAATTTAGATAGATTAAAATATTGACGACGCTAAAAATTATTTATCTACACGATAAAAATACAAATTTATATTTAAATTAATAAACTTTGGAATTTTCTTCCAAGATTACTTTGATTAATTTAGACATACACTGAATTTTATAAAAGTATTTTTTAGTCCAAATTTTAAACACTTAGATGTAAAATTTTAAAATTTAATTTATTTTAAAAAAAGATAATTTATTCTAAAAATTAGATTAATATTATTTATCAAAGCTCATTGCCTTCAGCAATTTTTGAATTTTTGTGTCATCGTTTGAATCAAATGATGTAAACAGTTTTCCTAAAACAATTATCAAACAAAGTACAATGGGACCGATAAAAGCTCCTTCCAAACCTGCCAAGTATACTCCGCCAACGAATGCCAATCCAGTCAAGTACGGATGGCATGCTTTTATTTCACTGTAAATTGCTTGATCAACTGATGCTATATATGGGAGTAAATTCATGCATACAAAAACAATAGACAATATTGGGCTATTGTCGAGAAACCAGAGCTCTAGTGCGCCTGGCACCGCTACCCAATAGGTTCCAAATACTGGTAAAAAACCGAAAAAAGCCGCCAAAATTGCTGGCAAATAAACTATACTAACTCCAAATAAACAATTTAATAAATAGGTATAAATACCATAGAATAATGCCATTTTTAAACTTGCCACAAATACATTTCTTATGCTTTCTTCAATAGCTAGACTCAAAAATTCGCTTCCATTTGATTTTTTGTTAAGCATCTTAAAAAAGTTAATCTCACTCAACCAAATTAGTGGTTTGAATCTGTCTGAACTCATTGATAATAGATAAAATGAAGCTGTAAAGTAGACAATAAGAGAAAATAGAAAGTTGATTAGTGCAAAACCGCTGGAAAAAATTAAAGACATTGCATTATAAAATACTTTAACTAACAGATTTAAATTTCCTGCTACAAATTGGTATAATGAATCCATAATAGACATCATTATTCCGATATTGTCTTTTAAAATGACCATTAGTTGTTTTAAATTAAAATTTTCCGTTTGATTTAGCTTATTTTTCCACATGTACCAAAATTTTTTTTTCAATAGTCCATCATGTCGTGTATTATTTATTGAAAAATTCTTGGCTGTCTTCTCGCTCAAATACGAGTATAGATTATCCCAATGTTGCAAAATTTGAGCTTCTAGTATCAAATAATCGCTTTTATTTTGAGATTGAGAATCAGAATCGATCTTAAAATTGGATCTAAAAGTGTTTAGAAGCCAATCCTTGCCATAAAGATAAACATTATGGACACCTGCTTGATAAATTTTGTTTAAATTGTTCTTTTCTGGCAACCATTGACTCATCTCTGGTTTTGAGTATAAATTCTGATTGATAATGTTACTAGCTATTCCTATCAATTCGATGCTCTCTGCCTGAATTTGTATGACCAAAAAAATCAGGGAAATTACCATAAAAGCAATTAAACATATTATCATCAATAAAGCTATAATGCTATCAATTGATTCTTGGAGACTGCGATTCATCTTTCTATCACCCAACTGGAAAAAGTTGATCAGCATCAAGAAAGGTTTGGGCAACAAGGCATCTCTTCGGCAATTTGTCCATTGGTTTACTTTTTCAGCAAAGGCTAAAACACTGTTGTTAGAAACCAAAAATGAGTACACAGTCAGACATAAAAATTTAAGCGCCTTCCAGACAAGAATTACCAATGGAATCGCTACATAAAAGTCGATACGAAAGTTGACATAAATAAATAACCAAAAAAGCATTATGAAATAAATGTCACTATCTTTTCGTTCATTTTTTTTTATTGAAGAAGGCTTGTTTGAATTACCTGCTATTTTATGAAAAATATTTGGTAGGTCAGTTTTGGAAAATATTTTTGCAATCAAGTCTTTAATGGATGAAAATACGCCAATTAATGTCAAAAAAATGAAGCCAGTCATGAACAATGCTCTGTATTGACCAAGAAGCTTTGAGACAAATAAGAACAGAACTAGCCACACAGGGAGTGAAAAGATTTGGAAAACGAGTTGATATTCGTTTTGCCAATACAGACCAACAGTTAAAAAATAGACTAGTACAATAGTTAATGATATTATCCAATTATTGTCTACATGGTCGATCATTTTTGCCGATTTGTCGCTAATAAATAAAGCCATTTGTGTAAAAAAGGAAAAGAAAGAGTCATTGAATGAATATGCCAAGTTGAGCACAGTTGCTGTTAAAATAAGTATAACAATTTGGGTTAGCTTGTCACGGATAAACGAGTATGTAAAGTCTACGAAAGAGTCAATTAGCTGAAAAGGCAAGAGAATGAACTCTATAGTCATAATTGTATTTGATTTTTCAATGCTCTGAAATTTACTTCTGGATAAATCGGTGAGATACTTTTTGACCGGAAATACGAATGCACTGGTTAAAATTGACCAAAATATTGACCGCATGAATATTTGAAGCACTGAAAATAGGAGAAAACACAAACCGAAGCACATTGCGATAACTGTAATTGCTATGGCATTGTATATTGCGTTGGTGTAAGCTTCTGAACGCTTTTCCATTCTGATATACTCAGAATCAGGCGTTTGACTGCGATTTTTGGTATCGGTCACCGAATCAATTTTCTCATCCATTTCTAATGCTGAGATTTTATTCAAAACTTAATAATGAATCCATTAAATATTATTAGTTAATAATTTTTAAAATTAATTTTAAAAAAAATCTATTTTTTTATTTTTTAAATTATTTTCCTAGCATCCAGCATAAATTATATTATAACTTTTTGTCAAAAAATTTATGATAAATCGAATTTCTGTAATTAAAATAAATAAATTGAATTATAATTTTTTTATATTATGAGAAAAAATTGAATTTTTAATTGAAGACATTAAATTAAAAAAAAAGAGTTAAAACTTGAATTTAGATGAGAAATCATAATTTTTTTGACAAACTTTTATGTGCTGTACTTAAACATTTAATTAATTACATAAATTACTTTAAAATAATAATGCAAAACAAATTTTGAATCTCTGATTAATTAAAATTTGATATTTTAAAGGCAGTTGTATTTAGAGAAATTCCTAATTCTTTATAATATTGTTCATAATATGCTATTTTTTATTTTTTGATTGATTCATGATTTGATTGATTATTTTTAGAAATAATTAATTTTAAGCCAGTTTAACCAAACTTTTATATTTGCCTACTTAGATCATTGTCTTATAATTCCGTCTAAACTTTTTCTAATTTTCTAATAAATTAAAGATCAAAGTTATTTTTGAAATTAAAATTCAATTAATGTAATATTTCAATGCATTATGAATAAATTTAACTCAATAAGCAATATTTTTTCATACCTTATTTTGGATAAATTACAAAAATGGTTGATAGATTCTGAGGAATTTAAAAATTATTCTTTAAATTTATTGAATTGAGAAAAAATATTTATTTTTAGCTTGGATTTTGATTTAAATTTCTAATTTAATTAATTTCTTTAAGCATTAAGAATTGTATTCTCTTATAGCAAAAATAAAAATAGTTAATTAATAATTTTAAGTTACGTATATCCATGTTTAATACCCAAATGACTAAAATTTAATTAATTAAAAATAAACTTTATTTTTATTTTTTAAAAAATTATCTATGGTTAAAATAAAATGTAAAACTGCAAGTTAACGAAAAAATAATTGTAGAGATATAATTTTTTGGTCTAAAATATAAGAACTAAATTTTGAATTATTTCAAAAAAATATCATTTTATTATTGAAAACTCAAAATAATCAAATGAAACCTTAACTTAATCATAAATATTTAATAAAAGATATTTAAAATAACCAGAGAGCGAAAGATTTAATTTAATTTAAAAAAACTCTAAAAACTTTACACTAAAAAGTTAATTTAGGCTGGTAAACTAGTCGTATTGACAGTATAGACTCCTTGCTCGAATGCATTAACTCCTTCTCTTGGCACCTTGTCCAATTCATGAGCACTCAAAGCCTTTTGTCTCAAGTTGGGATGTCTAAATGTGTCTACGGCAGCTTCCACATTTCTAAATCGAGGCATTTTCCAGAGCGGCTTCTCCTCGACTGGTATTTTGGCGTTTTTCAACCAACTTGATTTTGTATGATAAGCACCGCTTATTGCTTTGGTCGCCTCTTTTTTGGCATTCACTCTTGCCGCTTCAATCGTTTGCATGTCATTTAACCAATCATGCATAAATCTATACTCAAGAACTTCATGAATTGGAGTTGATGGTCTATGTGGCATGCCAAAAGTAGTTCCAGGTGGAAAAGTTACTTTTGATCGAGAAAAACCATTATTGAGACTATTTGAGACCGAATCTGAACCATTTCCAATCTTTACTTTTCGTTTTATATCATGCAATGAACGAAATTGATCATTTTGTTTCGTTGTTACACAACCAGATTTGATAGCCTCTTTGTTTAAAGCCACAAAGTCGCGCACATATCGATATCTCTCTTCTCTAGACTTTTCATCTTTTGCTAAATTTACCCAATGCTGTAATGCTTCAGAAACACCACCATCATATTTTTCGTATTTTACACCATAAGTGGTATCTGATGACGGAAGCTGATGACCACGAGTACGACTTTTTCCTAGTTGTGGCTTAAAAAAATTCATAAAAAAATAGCTACCTTTTAATATGAACAAAATTTTTTTACCAAATAATGAAGCTCATTTTGTAACATAGAATCACGCTGAATACCAATCATACCTGTTTTAGTTATTTCAAAGCGTTTGTCAGTGCGCAATGGAGCGCTTTTTGGCTGTAAATTTTCGGACATTTATGGGCGGAATAAATGGCTATTTTTAAAAAAATTAGTTAATCAAAATAAGTTTATACTAATTCAAATCCTATATCAAACATATAATAAAATATTAAGTGTTGTTATAGTAACTAAGTTTTTTTTTTAAATGTAGTTGTTTTAGTTGTTGTTAAATGAGCCTTCATAAAGATGAAAATTTCTATTTCAAAAGCTCATTTTTTGAATAAATAAAATCTACTTTCTTTTAATATTTAAGTGCTTAAAGATATAACTTTTTAAAATGTGAACACTTAAGTTTAAAATGAGTTTAAAAATTTATTTAAGAGTCAGTTTTTTTTTTCCTTAAAAGAAAAATTCATAAAAATGAAATTAAACAACCATTCAAATATTTATAATTAAATGCTATTATAAAATTAAAATAATCAAAAGATTTAAAATATATATTAAATTAAAAATTTTTGCTTGAGTTCTTTTTTGTATTTTCTGATAGACGATATTTAAATGATCCAGGTTACTTTAGTATTTTATATTTTTTATATTTTTAGTATTATCTGGAATTCGAATAAAATAAAAAATCTATTTAAATTTGCCTTTCAATCAAAATTACTAAGAAAAATAAATTTTTTTCCCAATAAAACTTTATTTTTCAAATTTTTTAAAAAAGATCTAGAATAAATAAACAAATGTAAAACTAAATGAATAATAAATTTTCAATAACTTAATCCTGTCCAAGCATAATCAACTTTTCGTTGGTATTATTTGACTTAAATTTGGAATACTTGATTCTATTTACTTTAATTTTTTGACAATCTTCTACATCATGAACCAAATTTGAGTACTGTTCCCATAGCCGTGTATTATTCATAAAACAAACTGTTCCACCAGCTCTTTTAAACTGATCGAACTGTCTATTAATGTCTCCGATACAAACAAATTTGGGTACTGAAGTATTAGGTAATTCATCATAGAAATCGAATAAGTCATGCACTGAATTTTTTTTGTAGCTCACTGCCCACTTACTGTGGTCATTATGGACCGAAAAACTGAGCTGGGCAGCTCCAAAATTAATATGTTGGATGTTCAAAACATTCCATTCAGAGGTGCAGTTTGATTTAAGAGTTCCGGGACCATTATTCCATGTTTCAGTCAGCAAATCTGACTCTAGCGTCTTAGCCACAAGACCAGAATAAAGATCATCTTGAAAGTCAGTAAATTTTGAAATACTAAGCAAAACCTCACCACCTCTAGTTGATAATTGTTTGACGCTTGACCATGGCTCTTGGGTGATGTGTTTTTTATTTATTACAGACATCAAATTATCCAAAACTCCTGAATTCAAATTTCTTAGTTTATCAGGTATGTAATAGTCATAGACTTGAGGATATGAGTACAGCATTTGAAGACCAATTTGTTCAAGTTGTTCAAATTTAAAAGACATACAAAGCATCGATTGACCAAAAACACACTGAGGTGGCCGAATAAAATATTCTTTTTCGGATCTTTTGGGTGGAAAATGAGGTATTGAGTGTACTATCCAAATAGCTGAATTTTGATCGAAAATAAGAATTCCTTTTGTATGACCTTTTATCACGGTGACTTGATCAGCTTGGTCATTATACAATACATAACCAATTGACGAATCGTTTGAGTAAAGAGGCTGTAAAGTTCTTCCAGGAAGAGATAATGAATCATTAATACTTAGTTCAGATAGTGACCATTCTGTGTGCTGATCAGTAGTAAAAGTATAACCAGTTCCTTTAGAAATAAATGGGTTAAAATGCCGAGATCTAATGTAATGTTGAACTTTCTTTGGAAGTTTGTACAGAGTGAACCTTTGGAAAAATAGAGAACAAATTGTGTAGAAGATAATGAATTACCAATCTAATGGTTCACCAGAGAATTCATTACGACAGACTATATCATCGGTAATCTCGGCTGAATGATAAAAAAAAAGGTTGGATATAAAAAGGATGACTAGACAAGCTATCATTTAAAATTTTTGATTTTTTTAGATGAGAGATTTATTCAAATTGACTTGATTAAAGTTAAATTTTTTCAAGCTTTACCGTAAATAAAAAAAAACTAAGCAAACTATCATTAGATTTTTTGTTAATTTTTAAAATTTAGTTTGATAAAAATTTATTTTATTTTGAAATAATTAATTTTTATCCGTATACAAAATTTTAGCTTCAAATAATCTTTAAGAAAAAGCTATGGAAAATTCACTTGAAACTTGTAACACAAGATTTTTGATAATTATCGCATATAGAAATAATATAGTAAGACATTTAACTCGTGAATTAAACACATAAAATTATATAAAAATTTAAAAGTAAAAGCATATAAGTCAGTGAGTTAATGAACCTGCGATAGTACAACAAACTTTAATTTTGACTGAAAAAGTATTTCGTCTTATTTGGTATTTTAAAATTTTTATTTTATTCTTGAATTAGTAAATTTTTTATTAAAAATTTTTCATTTTATTCTATATATTTGAAATTTAAAATTAAAACACTAAAAATTAAACCATTTATGTAACTACTATGCCTTTTGATACGCATTTGTTATCGTGAGTATCAATAAGAGATGGCCAAACAAAATTCAAAATTTGGTCACTATTTTTATTTGATCCCTGAGAACGCTCGTGGAGAGCGGAATCATATTTATTACTTGTATAATCCAATTTGAGAGGAGGATCATGATTTACCAGAGCCCAAGCGGTGTTAACAGATTCGTTTATATATGTGTTCAATTCTTGGCACTCTTTTAGTGGATATTCTTGCAATGTAGCCCAAAGCTGCTCTTTTACCTCTTTTATTATTCTACTAAGATCAAAGGAATTCGAGCAAGATACCATCTGAAGATATTTATTTATGGCTTGGTCAATGAATACACTTGAACTATCGGTTTCTGAATTGTTCGATCCAGACATCGAAGAAAATCTATTCATTTTCAGTAGTTGGGAATTTTTTCTACTACGATTCTCATCTTTGAAAAATACTTGATTGGGACTCGACTTTTCTGTTTTTAATTTTTCTTCAAATTTTTCAATTATTATGGTTGGATTTTTGCTCTGGCTCTTCACACTCAATGATCTTTCTTTGCTGGTTCGGTCATTTATCTGCAATATTATCTTTACTTTTCGCTTTAGATCCCGGATGTAAATTTTAACATATCGATAGGAAAGCTAAAAAAATATTTTTCAAATTAATTTATTTTAAATTGTTTAAATAATTTAATAATAAATAAAATAAAACTAAAGAATTTTTAAGACTATATAAAAAAAAAAACTAATTTAAAGTAATTTTATAAATTTTAATCCTTTTGAAAAAAATTGGCTAAACGAGTCAAAAAAATAATTGTGACATTTTTGCATTTTTCTCTTTTTCATATTACAAGTATTTTTAAAAAATTATATTAAAAAAAATTTCCAAAATGTACAATTGCACAATACAAAGAATAGATCGCGGTCTTGATTCCATTCATTACAAAAATCAAGAATAAGTAATAAGTAATTAATTCTCCTTGAGAAAAAAGTTAACTGTTATTATTTATTATTATCTCTTCTTTAATAGTCTCTCTTTTATAACCAAAAATACAATTATATGTTATATTAAATAATTGTATTTTTGATTATATGATATAAAAAATTTTATATTTAAAAAATATTTACCACAACAACAGAGAAAAGAAGTTTAATTTTGAACTCAGTCATTGGTTTCATATCGTTCATTGCATCCAAGGCTTGGTAAGCATCATATCGATAGCTTGAATTTAAATTATTGTAAATATTTATTAAATCTAGTGTATGATGATATTCATTAAATTGTATATAATTTTCAGTGACCAAATTGCTTAGTAAATCCATTGATTCTTTGTTTTCTGAAGACGACATTTGCAAGCTGCGGGTAGATGAATATTGATCGATTGTCTCAGGTTTTCGTAGCTTTTCGGTGAGCTCTTTTTCTTTCTCGTTAAGTTTTAATTTTAATATTTCTTCGGACTGTTCAAGGTATTTTAATTTATCGTTTGCCTTTGATAATTCTTCTTTTAAAATCTCAATCTGAATCTTGTAATCATTTTGATCTATTTCGTTAATATTCAGTATTTCTTGACTTGTTTGTACTTGAGAATTTCTTAAGATAGGCGATTGTTTCATGATTTCATCTAATTCTTCGTTCTGGTCATCTTCAAGTCTTATATTTTGGAAAATTTTATTATTCAAAATTGAAGTTCGCTTCTTGCTCTTGAATTTGGAAGGTAGAGTACTGTTTCCAGATGGGTTGCTATAAAAACTGATGTCTGAAAAATGAATTATTTAAATTAACAAATTTTATAAAAACTATTTGAAATTTCATGTTTATAAAAACCAAAAAAACTAGTTCATTCGACATAAAGTATAAAAACAATTATTATTTTTTTCTAAATTATAACTTGGGCAAATGTCAATCCGCTTAAATTAAGGGTCTGACCGGTTATGTGACCAGACTAACTTCTTCTAACTGGTCACAAGTAAAAATATCCTGTTCACCAAAATTTATAACTGGTCACATTTATTAAAACATATAAATTTGCTAAATTTCCTCACTATTATAAAATGTTGGTCTGGCCAAATGACTTTAACCAAGACATGTGAATTAATCAAACTTCAGTTTAATGAATGTGTTGCAAATTACATGGTCAAAGGTGACAAATTATTGAAATTCTCTATGCAAAAGTTAAGCATTCAATCTTATTTTATTAAAATTTTATATAATTTTAATTTTCAGACAAAGACAAGATTAATATTTTTTTTAATTTAAACTTAATTCAATTCAATTATGATAAAAATAGAACTTTTTTTTATCATACTGATCACAATCTTTTCGGTCACAGTTTATATCACATGACTTTATCTGGTACCATTGTTGATCACATAACCGGTCAGACCCTAAATTAATTCTAATTATTTTATAATATTAATTTTTAACTTAATATTTTAATTAAAAAATTTTTTTAAGTTGGCTAAATTTAATGTGATTGAGTTTGAATTTTTTAAAAATTTTTATAGAATTATATTCTTACTTAATTTTAGAAAATATATTAATTTAATTAGAATGAATTATTAGATTTGGCTAAGAAATTCCATTAATTTTATAATAATAATAATCAATTAAATATAATTTAAAAAAAAATTACCAGAGAAATATTTTTGATTTACTTGATCTAGGCTATTTTCGTCGCCTAGATTGTAACAATTAATTGATATATTTGAATTAAGTAAATCATTCATATTGTCCATGCTATTGACTATTTTAGCAGCAATGTCTGACGATGCTGACAAAGTGTTTAGATAATTTTTTTTTAATATAAAATTTTTTCTCTTTATGCTACTGGTAGATTTAGCCGGAGTACTCTCGACCACTTGACTTAGTCCAAATAAAGAGTTTTCCAATTGCTGCTTAACTTGGTCATAATTAGACGGATTGTTGTAAAGTAAAAGTTGATCAGCCGAGCATTTTTTCCTCCATATTTGAATGCAGCGCTCAAAACCTAGTGAATAGCGTTTAAACAATGGTTGCAAAGGTTCCAGCGAAGTCAAATATGTGTCCTCGCGCTTCAAATGTGAAAAAACTAATAAAATTTCTTTATCTAAATTTATTTTTTCTAATAGATTATCCATCATTTTTTCAACGCGAACTGTTTGAAGATAAGGCTCTATTGAATTCATCAAAGATTTGTTCAAATAAAGTCTATTTTGGACGTAGTCTTGGCAAATAATTGAACTGTTCAACGACTGAAAACAATCATTATCTTTTTGGCCCGTTTTGAAGCTGAACACCGATTCTGATCTGCTTTTGGTGGACTTAACTGAAGCCCGACTTGGCCGTTCAATGCTGCTTGATTTTTTAAAATATTTAAAATTTTTGTCCACTTTTAAATCGCTTATATAATCATTAAGTTTGAGCAAAGCTTTGTGACATCGGTTGATTGTATTCACAAGTTCAGTTTTGACTTTTTCACAAGTGTACATATTTGAGAATTTAGAAATGACCAAGGCATTTGAGTATTTATTTAAATTGGCCATTGAATAAGCACTTGTTGATGAACTAAGTTTACTGTTTTTGGACGTAGGAAATTTTAAATTTTTAGATTGATCGAGCTCTTTTTCGAATTTTAAACAAGCTCGATCACATGCATATTTAAAGAAAAGAAGCCTGGTGTACAAGTTCGGCTGAACGTAAGAGATTATTCTGATCACGTTTTCAAATGAGTCTAGCATTTTGTCACCATCAATTGGTTCAATTGTTTTTTGGTCATTTATCAAGCTGAAATAAGCGACCATTTTGTCAATTAAGCGCTCAGGTTGGAGAAATCGAGTTGGAAAAGAGTCTGGCTCATAGATAAATATCTTGGCATATAATGCTTCGAATATTTCGATTGTATAAGGTAAACGTGATAGGTAAAGCTTAACTGGAAGCTGAGATAAAACTTTTTTTAGAGCTTCATTATTAAGCCGATTTATGAACAGAACACAGTCATCATATCGGTGTAAATGGAAAAGATCATTTAAATTAGACAATACCAGATCTGAATCAAGATTACGAATACTCATTTTAAAAAATAAAGTTCTATATGAATTTGTAAAAAATTATTTATTTATTAATTTAATAGGTTAAAATATTTTAATATTAAATCAACTTAAGAGTATATTAAAAACAAAATGATAAAAAATTAAATATAATAAAGAAATAAAAAAAATTGATTTGAAAATAAAATTACTATGAGGAAAAAATCCTGAGAACAAGTCAGTGGAAAGAGGGCTTTTGAAAGCCTTCATATCTTGTTACGAGAATAATAAGAATTTTTTTAAATCAAATTGTAAAAAAAAAATAATGGATTAAAATATATTGACTTCTAAGGGCATTTAATATCATAAATTATTACTGTTTAGATAACTAGTATGATTTTAATCTTTACTAAGCTTGTTAACTTTTGATTTTTCGTTCTAAAGCTAAATTTTCTTCAAGGAAAATTTGATTGCATTTTTCCAATTATATAATATATAAATTTTCTTTGAAATAATATTTTCTTTTATCAAAAAAATTATTTATTCGAATTTTTAGTGAAAAATTTGCATACAGATTATCTATTTCCGTAAAAATTAATGGAATTTTTTCTTATCTTAAATAAATTTTTTAGCATTTTCTGTATTACAAACTTGATAAACAATTGGTTTGGTTTTTTGAAATGAAAATTTAATTAATTTTAGTTTCTTTTAAAAATAACTCTATCAATTAATTTTTGGTTATCTTTATTTCTAAAATCTCAAAATCAATAAAATATAATATTACTATATTTTAGTTTATAAGTATACAATAAATAATAAATAATCGAGAAGCTTGGATTCTAGTTAAAAATATACTTAAAATCAATCTAAATTAATAATCAAAACTAAGATATATTACAACTTTATTAAATTCGAGATACTTGAATTATTAATGTTGATATTTGATCAAATTTTTTTAAAATAATATTTGATTTTTTTTTATTTTTTGATTTTATAAGATAACCTACTTTAATATCAGCAACTTGAAAAGGTAAACCAATTATTCATTCACTAAGACAAGTGTCTCTCAAAGAAATTACTGTGTGACAGCGCTAAAACGATGATAAAATGATCCTTAGGAAAATAAGAATTTGTTAGATAGTGCCACATCGCGGTACACATAGTCCAATTTTTTCATTTTTAGACATTAATTATAATATAAATGAATATGATCAATTTACTATTTCATGGAAAAATAATTTTTTTTTACGAAAAAGGCTTCAAATATTTGTATTAGAACAAAAATGATCTAAATTTTCTTGATTCTACTCGTTGATCTAAATTTGATCAATATACAATATATTATATGCTTATTTTTAGTCTAAATCTAAATTTAACAAAAATCTAAAATGAACTAAATTAAAAATTTGATATTCACTTAATTTGCAAAATATAAACTAATATGTTTTTATCAGATAGAAAGATTTAATTAGAACACTTGAAAATAAATATGTGTTGAATGGAATGATTTTTATTTTGTTTCAATAAATTAATAAGAAAATGATTACCAAGCAATAATTGATTAAATGACTAAAACAAAATCTAAATAAAATAAATTAATTTTTAAGATTTCTTTTACTTTCTTAATAATTAAATTAATTTTTAAAAGAAAAAGTGTTTCAAAAAAATATGCTTTTTGAATTAGAACAAAAGTACAGCTTTAAAATTTGAGCTTAAAACTCTGAAAAATTATCAAGCTTAAGAGAAATAAATTTTGAATCAGTTCATATTGGCGAACAAATATTTTAATCAAAAATAATTGCTCTTAAATTAGTTGGTACAGTCAAATCATGATTAATAGTGGTGAGCATGTTACTTCGTGGCACAAAAAGCAAAAATAAAATTCTTCTATCTATAAACCTAAATCTTAACTTTTGCTGGCGCAAACAAAATCAATCAAACAAAATTATGTTCCACGGGGTTGAAAGCATTAAAGAGGAATAAAATTTCAAAAGCTTATGCTTATTTTGAGTGAGTAGTAGAATATGTTGAATTGAATAAGAAATTATTGTTGTAATAAAAGATAATTTATAATGGCTTAGGGAACCCGCGCAACACACACTAACTAATCAATTATGAATTTTAGAACCTATTGTTTCATCAAGTTTTAACTTTTCTTTAAGGTAATTAATTTTTTCTTAAATTTGTTAATCACTCTCGATAGCTTATCAGGTTAGATTATTATTTGTTTATATTTTCAATAATCCCAAATTCCAATAACCTTAAATCAATCAAATGGAATTTCCTGATGGTATTTAAATATAACCGGCTTTCGTACATTGAAATAATCGAGCAGATATACCAAATACTGAAAGCTTGTGTTTTTTTTCTAAATTCAAAGGCACTGTATGTGGCCTGCTTTTGAATACAGATAAACAAAAAAAAAGAAATATACTCGCTTAATTGTAGTAATTAAGTGCTTTAAAAATCTCAAATCTAATATATTTTGAAATTATTGTCTTAATTTTTAGTTGTAGAGTTAATTTTTCTTAAATAAAACCATAGTGAAATATTTGATCCATCTTGAAATTAGATTATACCCTAACTAAGTCTTGCATATATTATTACATGATTTGAAAATGATAAAAATTATAAATTTAGTGAAAAGTTTTTTCCATCAAATTTTAAAAGCAAAGGTTAATCATTCAAAGCAATAAATCTTTTCAGTAATATCAATTATGTAATTTTATCTATTAATAAATCAAATGGATGTGAAAAATATCAGAAGATAAATTTATGGCAATTTAATTTTGAAAATTTGTAAAATCATTTCAAATGGAGAAACAAAACATTCAGAAGGTCAAATAAATCAAATCAACAATTTAGTTGTAATAAATTAGTAATTAATCTTTGAATTTTAATTCAATTCTTGACTTGATTTATTAAATTTTTTTAAAATAATTCTTTCATTTATTTATTTTAAAGAAAATGACTTTAAAATTTTTGATTATTGTAAAGGTCTGTAATTTCTTAAATTTTGAATTAGATTGTGTAGATATAAAGAATAATTGATTCAATCTCAATATTTTTATTTAAAACATTCGTAAAAATATTTAAATATACCAAGAAATTTGAAAGGGTGTCTACATGGTAAGTTAAATTTCCAATACCCTTAAAGAAAGAAAATTGTAAAGTTTCCCATTTTGGCATTCTTATCAATTGAAGTGATTGGACACTCACTAGAAAAATCGACTTTGAAAAAGACAGAAAAAGTTTTAGCAATGAATAAAAAAAACTTAAATTTAAGCAATCATCACTTGCATGTCCTTTTTTTTAGTTCCTTATTCAATCATTGTGGAGCATAGACTCATTACTCTTGATTTTCACTCAAGTTGATCTTTTGTCTTCACTCTTACTTTTCCACTGAACCACTGCACCTTTTGTTCTTAATACATTGGGTCTAAGCTCCGACTTAGTTCTTGATTTTTGTTTCCTTGCTGTATCACTTTGATTTTCAGACTGATTTGAGTCTGGCAAATTTGCATGTCTATTCTTAATGTCTTAATGCGTTCCCATTGATTCACTTATGAATCTTCCTAAGTATGTCAGAATTCTCTTATACACTCAATTTTTGTATCATCTTTGATGATTAGGTTATCCAATTTGGTGTTTATTTGTTTATGCACATGAATTTTGTTTTGGTTCCATTTATTTCGAGCCCAGTTAGTCTAGCGTTGTTCACCAAATCCTGCGTTTTCATATGCATGTTTTATTTTAATAAACAATAGACTTTATTAAAGTAAAAAAGATTCATAGAGGAGCAACTAAACTGGTTCCCGAGTTTCAAAATTAAAAAAATCATGAAAGATTTACCTAAGAACAACTGCTAAACAATTGAATTTAATTTATCTATTTAAGTGTCATAAGATAGTCAATATCGAATTAAATTTATATCGAAATTTATTGAATAAACTACAATAAATTTTGATATGGTTTTATAATATTTTAAAATTTTTTTAAATAAATATTATATTTTCTATACAAATCTGATATTTAATATACATCAGGTTTTTAAATCTTATAAAAATCTAGGAATACATTATACATTTGCTATACATTCGGAATATTTTCTAATTGTTCATAATCATCAATTTTTTTTCTAAAAAATCAGTATATATGCGAAATAACTTAAATATTGTATAATACAAATTATTTTTTATAAAATAGAAATTCTTATTTTAAAATTGAAAATATTTTGAAATTTTTAATTTAAATATCATTTATTTTTGTTAAAGACTAAAATAACAACTAGACAACATTCTTATATTGTGATTAATTTTTATTCGTTCTTTCATGAAAACTTATTATCAAAATTTAAAAATTTAAATTTTATCTTATAAATTTATTTTTTATAATAAAAGAGTTAAATTTAAATGGATACATTGGTTGATTTATTGAACAAAAATTAGTTCATTTTTGAACATTAGACTTTTAAAAATACAAAATTGAATTATCTTTTTGTATAAGAATGAATTTAACAATTTTGATTGAACTTCGATAATTTTATATACAATGCACAAAATATAAAAAAGAAAAAAATCTTTAACTTTTTTATTTTGAACAAAGTTAAAGGTTGTTTGGCAAAAAAAAAATAAAATTTAATGAGAAAGACTTTCACTATTTAACATCCATACCCATCTTACTTACTCGAGTTAAGTCTTGATTAAATTTTGGTATTTATAAGATTTTATTTTTGAGCCAACATCGTTTAATAAAGTCAAAAAGCAATCTTTGCATGCATATTGAGAAAGAAAAAAAAGTGTATGCTAATTATTAAAGATGGAAAACTGCCGCAAAAAGTCGATCAGCTACTCCGAACATAGTAATTTGTATAATCTTATTTAGGTGACAAAAAAAAAATTTCCCAAATTTAAGAAACAATCACACCAGGACTCTCAGCACTCTCATTCAACGACGTAAAATGCAACATAAACCGAACCGATCTAAAGAAAATTCTCTTCAAAACACCCAGCAACAAAAAATCTGGTCTTTGCCAAAGTGCAAAAAAAAAACAAACCCCGGGTGGTATTACCAATGATCGGTACATTCCAAACCGTGTTGTGTCCAACATGGAAATTGGCTATCACTTGTTGCACTCTAAAAACAACCACGAAGAAGACCGAGAGAACCAAGTAGACCTAGTGAAACGAAAGCTCATCAATGAGACTTGCAATGGAATCTCAGAAAGAGCCAAAGTGCTCAATTTACACAACAAAACAGAATGGGAAAACAGTGAAAAATCAGCCCTTTATTTAAATAGCTTAGTGAATAGTGTTAAAAAAAATACTAAACGATATATATCGCCCACTCCGGATCGCATCCTAGATGCGCCTGACTTCCGTAATGATTTTTATTTAAATTTAATAGATTGGTCTTCTCAAAACAACCTCGCTGTGGCGCTTAATCAGCATTTGTTTTTGTGGAGTGCCGGATCCGGCGAAATTTCTCAATTGTTCGGTATGGATGAAGAAAGTCCAGATTATATTTGTTCTACATCATGGCAACAAAGCAAAGGAAACATTCTGGCTGTTGGAAATTCAAAAAACACTGTTGAATTGTGGGATGTAAACACTCAAACTTGTTTGAGGCAAATGAAAAGTCAGAAATCGCGGATTGGAAGTTTGTCATGGAATAATTTTATCCTGACAAGTGGTTCAAGATCAGGAGAGATACATCACCATGATGTCAGAGTAGCTAAACACCACGTTGGCACTTTGAAAATGCATGGACAAGAAGTATGTGGATTAAAATGGAGTAATAATGGCAGACACTTGGCATCAGGTGGTAATGATAATTTGGCTTTGGTTTGGGACGCAAATTACTCAATTGAAACATCACAACCTTTGCACGTTCTTAGAGATCATACTGCGGCGGTAAAAGCGATAGCCTGGTGCCCGTGGCAAAGCAATTTACTTGCCACTGGTGGAGGCTCATCGGATGGACATATAAAATTATGGAATGTTAATTCAGGCGCTTTGGTTCAAAACATTGACTCAATGTCGCAGATATCATGTCTTTTATGGTCAAAACATTACAAAGAACTCATATCCAGTCATGGTTTTTCAACTAATCAGCTGACTATTTGGCGCTATCCTGACATGACTCCAGTGAGTGATTTACTAGGACACCAGAACAGGGTTTTAATGATGGCCATGTCTCCCGATGGTGAAATGGTAGCTAGTATTGGTGCCGATGAAACTCTAAGGCTATGGCGCTGTTTTGCTGTAGATGAAAAGCTAAAAAAGTCTAAAGACTCGTCCATCGTAAAAAATCCATCATTTACTACACTATCTAGGTGTATTCGATAATATTATGCATTCCATTTGAATAGAGATTTTTTTTACATTAAAATGCAAAAAATTTTTTGTTAAATATTTTTGTAGTAATTTTTTTAAGGAATTGAAGTTTTATTATGAAACAGTTTGACTTTGAAAGTTTTAAGTTTTCGTCAAATTTTTTGATAAAATTATTTTTTCTACTGGCTATCTGTCTTTTTTGTTACATTAAATGTGTATTTAAGATTATTTCTTTACAACATACGAACTAAAACTAATTTGGAAGTTTTTCCAATTGCCAAAAAGTATTTAGTTTTTTTTTAGGATAACAATAAATTAAAATATATAAATATATAAAAACGTGAATTTAAAATTTCTTTTGTAACTTTAAAGTAAATTTCTTAAATAAAGTTTTTTTTTAATATTTTTTGTTTATGTCATTCTTTATAATTCATGTTGACTAAAAGATAAAAATAACTGGTCAAATAAAAAATTTTATTCAACAACAGGTAGCTAAATTCTTGTTATTAAAAATTCAAAATAAATGAATTAAAAAAGAATTTAGCTTTTCAAATATTAAAAGAAATAAATATTTTAAATAATTAATTTTATAAATGTTGATCATTATTTTATGTGTTAAACATACATATTTTAGATATGAAAACATCAAATAAAATAATAATGAAATAATCTAATATTTCCAGAAAATTTTCAGATACTATTAAAACAATTTTGAAATTACATAGAATATTAATTTAATTAATATTTTTAAAATACCTTCGATCTCATCGATAACAAATTTTGATCATAAAATAATTTCAAAGCTAAATTAAGCTTTTTTACAAAATGTATTTTATATTAAAAAATATTAGTGATAAATAGTTTGAGTTAAGCTTTTCAACTGAATAGAACTATTAATTTTTAAAAAAAAGCTTTAAAAATAAATATTTACATTTTTCGATTCTAATTAATATTTCTAATATTTTTATTTTAACAATTTAATAAAATTTAATAAAGTTAATCTTTAAATATTTAATTGGTAACATGTAATTGCTAGAGCATTTGGATTAATCTTGATTTAATTTTCGATTTTCGAGCTTCAGAATAAATATTTACTAGAAAAAAAAATTTATCTTTACTCTCAATTTAATCTAAGTATTTAAAAGAGGTGATTTTTTAATAATATGAAAATTTTTTAAAAATGAATTTGATATCCAGCTTTTTCTTGGTTTTACTTAGTCTATCGGCTAGTAATTGTATGAATCAAGCTTGTGAAACAAACATTCGACCGCCTGAAGGTTTTGACATAAACGTAAATTGTTTTAATATTTCAGAATTCAATTTTAATAAAAATTTTATTAAGAAATTGAATAATACAAAATGGTACTTAATAGCTTCTACTTACACTGAAAAAAAAAATGAATCATGTATTAGTGTTAATTTTTACAAAGAAACATTAAATTCTTATGAAATAAGAATAACAGAGAATTCAAAAAACGCATTAAATGAGCCCAGAGAAATTGTCAAGTTACGTAGATTGGATATCAATAATGGAGGTATTTTCGTGCCCGATTCCAATTACTTTACTGTGTATGACATTTTAAATAAACCATCAACTAAGTTTTTGCCAGGAATGGGAGTAAGTTTGTACATAGATGAAGCCATCTACATCGAATATGTTCACTATGATGTGATCCATGGTTGGTATAGAGAATGCTACAAAAGAGCATTCGTTTATCATAAAACATCGTTACCACATGTTTTCGAAAATATTTATCCAATAATTAAAACAGAGCTAAATAGAGTTGGTATTAGTCTTGATACAATAGAGTCTAAAGCTTATGACCGCACATGCTTGTTTTTATAATAAAGCAGTTATTATTAGAATTAATGGATAGTTATTATAATAAAGATATAGATATATATATTATATTTTCAATTAGAAATTTTGTAAAATAAAATTGGTTATTTAAAATATAAAAAAAAATATTTAGTCTAATTTTTATTTTATTTTGTTCTATATTCCAAGTTTGGTTGATAATTTTATTTTTTTTATTCTTGGTTAATAGTCCGTAGATGAATTTTCCTTAATTTAGAGCTTATAATTAAATAAATGTAATTAAATTTGAAATTTGGCCATTTATAATTAATTTTGCCGATATGAATTTTAAAATTAATTTCAAAATTAATTAATCATTTTCTTTAAAAATGGTTCACTGAAGCATTCGTAGAAATTGTTTGTCCTTAGTTTTGTCTTTTTTCAAAACAGTTCAATCAATAATAATTCATTAATCGAATAAATCTTAATAAATGTTTATTATTTATTATTCACTTTCTAAAATATTTTTAAGATCTAAAAATATGTTCAAAATAAATAAATTTACTTTTATTTAATCTTTAAAATGCAATCTGAAACCAAGACTTATTCATAAAAGTTTCAAGTCATCCTTCTATTTAAATACATTTATTTATTTAGTTAAAATATTTTTGTCAGTACATAACTTTTTAATATACTTTAATTGATCTTATATTTAAAAGAATAAAAAAATAAATGAATTTTTTCCTTGATTCTTATTCATTGCTCATAAAAAATGATAAAAAAATGTCTTTTATAATTCAACAAGATTAAAAGTATAATAAAGATGATCATTTATTGTTATCTGATTTCTAAAAGTATTGGGGAATTTTAACTTTAGAACTACAAATAACTTTGTTTATGTGACTAGATTCAATGCATCTAGCTCCATAGATGTCTTCCTTGTAAGACGTCTCCGCAAGCATGCATGCCGTAGCTTATTCTTTATTATTATTATTATTATTATTATTGTTTTTCATGGATTAATTTTTGAAAAACTTTTTAACTTAGATAACAGTGATTTCCATTATTTCGAATAAGTTTTTTTAAATACTTTTGCTATTAATTTGTTGTTTATTATTCAGTTGTTAAACAAATTGAATTCTGCATATATTTGTTAAAAAAACCAATTTTAATTTAAAAATTCAAAAATATTAATTGAAATAGTGATTAAAATTTATTCCTAAAAAATTTTCAGGGTAAATTAAAATTTTCATATTCATTTATATCAAACAGAAAAATTTTATAAATAATCAGAATATTTTATTTTGATTTTTTTAAACGAGATAAAAAATATTGTCAACTAGAAAATAAATTAATTTTATAAATTTGTTAACTTTCTTACATTTTCGTAATAAAAAAAATTTATCTAACTTGAAAATTAATTCAAAAAATTTTCGCTGAATTATTAATTTTTATCAAGAAAATAAAATTTTACTCTGCTTTCAAAATTTTTCTTATATAAGAACAATTTAATTAGCATAATAGGACCAAATTCCGATTTGAAAAAAAATAAAAAATATTGTAAGTTTTTTCTAACTAACTAGTGCACAAACAAAAAACGCCGAGGTAACGAATAACAAATCCTTAATATTTAAACCAAGGCCTTAAAATTTTTTCATCCAATTTTTACTCGTTGAATGTTAATCTGTTTGTTTTATAATGGTTAAATATATTTTAAATAATTGTTTTTTTTTTATTTTATAAATAATTTTAAAAATTAATTAATAACTGAAAAATTAATTAAAAAGTTTTTTACAATTTAAATTAAAAGTTTCTGACTCCTAGATACAAAAATATTTCAACAGCATAAATTATAATTAATTTGTAGTTTTTATTATTTTGATATCCTCTTGACAAGATTGAAATAGACAAGCTGAAGTTATAATTATTATGCAGTTCATTTAAGTGTATTGAAGATAAATTATTCCAAAACGAAATTTGAATCATAATCAGAGGAAATTTAAATTTTCAATTAATTAAATTTCGTCTAACCCTACCTTATGCAAATAAATTTAAATGAATTAGTCACAAGTTAAGTTTTGAATAGATATTCAAAATGTTCATTAAATATGTCGCTTCTTTCTAAACTATAAGGTCACATAAGTAAAATTGATAAAAAAAATTTCTTTTTTATTAGACCTAGAATATTTTTACCGCTAATCCCCTAGCCAAAATGGCAAAAATTACGACAAGTTTTAGTCACGGCTAAAATATTAGGTTAAAGTAAAGTTTCTAAAGCTTTGTTAAACAAAAAAAAATATTCATAGAATTTTAATAAATCTCTTAAATTATAATATTTTTTTATTGAGCTTAAACTAATAAAAAAATCCCAAAAGGTAAAAAATAAAATATAAAATTATTAATTTCGACTGGCGTTCTCTTTCTACTAATTTAGATGACAATCCTTTATTTGCTGCTAGTTTTATTAGTTAATTATTCACAATGCGATTTAATAATACTTAAATTTGGTCAATTGGGCAAATCGCTCGATATATGCGCCCTAAAAAAACCACTACCAAATGACACCTCAATTGATAAAGAATTAAATTTAATAAACCTGTCAGGCGAAGATGGCTGCCAGCCATTTCATGATGGCTCAAAACCCAACACCAGTGCATACTATTTGCATGTACCAAGTCCAAGATGTTCGTTCACAGAAATGGCTACCAACATTCAGGAACACCAGCCGAAATTAGTTATTATTGGAACTGATGGCCCCATTGTAAGAGCTAAAATTTTTTTAATTCCAATTAAATTTTATCTTAAAAAGAGCATCAACACCTCCTTGATCAATTTGACGGCGTCATATGCATTTATGGCCAATGAGTTTGCCAAAAAAGTTTCATCATTTTTGAGTGATAAAACCAATTTGACAGTGATGCAGTCTGATCTAGGTCGGTTTGACGGCTCTCTGCTAGTGATATGGGCCATAGCCAGTGTAACCATTATCCTAGGAGGTTTTTGGACCCGGTACGAGTTTGATATTAAGCTTAAGAAGCCAGATGATACAAATCAAAATTTAAATGAACAACACAATGATAATCAAATTAACTCTTCGAATTTAATTGAAAACGAAGAGAGAAAAAAAGATGATGATCTCAAACACTCACTCACAATCAGCGTTGGATACTTATCTATTTTTGTTTTGCTTATATTTGTGATTGGAATGCTCCTAATGCTTTATTATTTCTTCAATTACATGAGTAATTTTTATTAAGGTTGAAAGATTTTTCTATTTTAAATAATTCTATTTTAGTTTATGTAATTTATGCTATCTTTTGTATTGGAGCTGCATCTTCAATTTATAGAATAGGTTGTTTATTGTTTGTAGATTGCTTTAAAACACCTAAATTTGAGTAATTTAAAGAAATAAATCAAGCTTATCTAAAATTAAAATATTTTACCTAGATTTCAATCATCTAATATATCGTTCATTAAAAAGCTAACAATAGAGCCAGTTAAAATTGTTCTAGTATTAATTTCTATAAGTATAAGCGTATTGTGGTTTATTTACAGACACGAAGAATGGTCATGGAGTCTCCAAAATGTAATGGCATTATCGCTGGCAGTCAATGCTTTATCGTTTTACAGGCTAAGCAAATACAAAACAGTCACAATTATTCTAGTTGTCTTTTTTTTGTATGACATATTCATGGTCTTTATTACACCAACATTTACCAAAGTAAGTTCATAATTACTATTTAATAATATATTTATTTATTGACTTATTTGCTTTTTTTCAATGCTAATAATCAAAAAATAATATATCATCATAAATTCATTTGAGTTTTAAATTTTAAAATTCATATTTTTGAATATAGCAATTTTCAGATACTGATTGTCAAGTATGGATTGCGTATGCTTTTATAATATTATCTATGAATTTATAGGTATACTTTGATATATTGAACATTTTCTACTAATGTCAAATATAGTAAACTATAACCACTTTTTAATAATCTCCAAATCAAAAAAGACCTTATTAAAAGCAAAAAAGACAACAATAGCATTAGTAGCTATTTATTACACATCTATTTTCATTAAATTAAATTAATTGCATAAAAGATAATTTTTTTTTAGCAAAATATGTTTCTACTAGTTTCAAATAAGATTATATTTAAAATATCGGACAAAAGCAAGCTTTTTGAATTACGTTTTAAAAATAAATTTTTTTTTCAAAAACAATTGCTTGATTAAAATATCATTTAATTGCAAGTGAATTATTCTGTAGAAAAAGAACTTTAATTATTATGAAAAAATTCAACTTTCTTAAATTGAAGATAAGCTCACATATACTTTTTGAATATTATTTAAAGAATCATATTTTGAATAAAGAGACAATCAATTTTTATTGATATTAATTTCAAAAACCATTCAATAAAAAATGAAAATTTTTCAAAATAATGGATGAAATAAAAGCTAAATTAAAACTTATAATTTAATGAAACAATTAAAATTTTAAAAATCAAGGGGACTAGCATAATGGAAGCAGTTGCTTTCGGGGGCAAAGATGCAACTTCATCAAGTGGATCTCAGGATTGGTCAAATCTTCAATTTGGAAATCGAACAGCTGACACATCTAATAGAGTACAGTTTGTGATAAAATAATTTTTCAAAATATATTAAAATTTTTTCACTAGCTTCCAGTAGTGATCATAATTCCACATTTAAATTATGAACGTCGCTTATGCTCCTATTATTATGATTTTTCATATAGCTTACTTGGTCTAGGAGACATCTTGGTTCCCGGATTGAGTGTTAATTATGCCATTATTTTTGATAGAGCACTAGGAAATAGCCGATTTCCAAAATATTTTATAGTTAATGTTATAGGATACATAATTGGACTGCTCTTGGCATTTATAGGTCTCCTTTTTATGAACACAGCCCAGCCAGCTTTGCTGTATCTTTGCCCAATTTTATTGATATTTTCTATAATGACAGCAATAATAAGTCGCGAAATAAAAATATT
This sequence comes from Brachionus rotundiformis, assembly GCA_016802295.1. NCBI lineage: Eukaryota > Metazoa > Rotifera > Eurotatoria > Ploima > Brachionidae > Brachionus > Brachionus rotundiformis. The sequence continues at coordinate 3,260,328 of JAESIW010000138.1, forward strand.
TTGGAATGGTGAGCCTATAAATTTACTAATAAGTGAGGCAGAGATTCAAGCAAACGCCAAAACAGATGAGGAAAATGTCCATGATTGATTTAATTGTAAAAATGTTGCTCATTATAATGGTACAGCTTTTGTAAATATTTAAGCCATTTTCAAAATTTTGTAAAATTCTTAAACGAAACAAAAGAAATAATTTTTTTAAAGTTTATTTTTGATGTTGAAATATATAAAAGTAATAAATTATTTGATTTTTTTAAATACTTTTTTCAATTTAATGTGATATTTATAGTTATTTTGTCAACTATCTCTACTAAAAACATCTTGGTTTTTTCTTAAGTTACGTCTACTGAAGCATTTTCAAGAATGTTATCATACTTGGTCTGTTTGACATTATTGGTACGTTCTCATTAAGAAACTCGTCTTCCTGTGTTTACAAAGTTTCTGGACCTTGGTTTGGTATGAGCCCAGTTTTTTCCGTGTTATTAGTTCATCATTAAGCATCTTAACATCACTTGATTCAACAATTTTTGTTGAAACTTTGTCTTATAAAGTTTGCAAAACAATAAAAATATATGAATTATTTGAATCACTTATTTTAAAACTAATTGCATTAAATATAATATTGAGAAATAAATTCTATTTTAGTTATCAATATATAATACCTTAAAAAGAAAAATAATCAAATAAGAAAAATATTTTTTCAAAGAATATTTTAATTTAATTAATAATAAAATATTTGTTTATTTTGAAAATTTTCTTGATGTTTTCATAAAATGCTATCTTGCTTTTCTTCGACTTTCTGCTTTATATATTCTAATTCAGCACTAAGCTCGGCTCTCTTAGCTTTAAGATTTTGAACCTTTTTCTGTCGTGTTAAGTGCTTATTTGTTAAAAAAACTACAAAATTTATGTAATTATTTAATATTTTTTTATATTTAATTTTTTTACCATCTAATAATAAACCGATCCTCCATAAACGAATTAATGTAATCAAGCTTATAATCGAAATAATGTTGGATTTTCCAACCACTGTAATCAAATCAAGGGCAAAACTAATAATTATGATTATTGCTTCCAGAATTTCTAGTTTACGTTTAAAAAACATTCGTGGCGTAAAGATAAGTTTAACAATCACTTCGATAATAAATAAACCGAGAATTGTGAGTATAATAGCTGATAAAATAATATGAACAACTTCGAAATTTGAATGTGTTTGGTGCGCTTTTACCACCGTTTTGTTGAAATAAAGTATAATTTGAGCACTATTTTGAGCAAAACCCTCAGTAAGAAATTTTTCGAACAAAAGATAATCTTTATGAATTAAAGAAAGCATAATATAATCTATTAAAACTATGGCTATTATGCATATTGCATCAATTATTGTCAAAATATTGACCAAATAGTTAAAGAAAAGAGACTCAAAAATGCTCTCAAATTCTTCTGAAATTCTCGCGTATTTCCACATGAAAAAATTATGAATTTTAATCAAGCAAAAGAATATTTTCTTTTTTTGTAATATCCTGATTTTAAAAATTATTTTTGGATAGTTTTAAAAAGCTTTATTATATACTCTAAAAAAATTATTTGATTAAAAAACTAAATTATTCAACCATGTGTTAATTTTTTGAAAGTTAGTGTCCATCCAGCGAATATTGATTGAAATTTGTTCAAGTATTTCATCAAAATTAATCGCTTTGCTCACTGCACCTTTACCATTCGTGCTATAAAACTCTTGAACTTTTTTCAATTCAAATTTCGAATTGTAATCTTTGAAAATTTGCCTAAATAATCTATCCAGATAAAATGGAATTTCAGTCCTAAAATAAATTATAATTATTAATTTTAATATAATTAGTTTCTTAAATGTTGATTTACTATCAGATAACTTAATTTTTTCAAAAAATTTATTTTAAAAATATTAATTAAATTATTTATAATTGAACCACACCATAAAAAATTTTAAGTCAGATGAGAGTCTAAAGACTATGGTGTTAATCGATGAATGTCTATTGTAATGGCTTAATGTATATAGTGGAGTTCCACAAGGATCAGTACCTGGCCCTTTGCTTTTCACTATAGCAAAATCAAATCAAGAGCTGTATCATTATGACCAATAAAGATATCAATGATTAGAAAGACCTTTAAATTCAAGAACGCAAGTTATAAATAACTCTTCTACATGTCCCTTTCTTACTTTTAATATGCAATAAGTTGATGGTGTCCTTATCTTGATAAAGACATTAAAGAGTTAGAAAAAATTCATAGAAGAGCAACAAAACTGATTCTTGAGTTTCATAAAGAGAAATTAAGCAAGATGGAATTACCAGAATTACGCACAATAAGGACTCTAAGATGAGAATACGATCTGAGAAGACAAACAAAAGTATTACAGCGCGATAAGGTAAAATGTCTCAAGATCAAATTTTTTTGTGAAAAGAGTAGCAAACAGGTGGAACAAATTGCCAAATTCAGTTTCAATAAGTAACTAGATAGAGCTGTTCTACTACTACTTGTCCACATAAATTACATTTTATAATTTTAATTTTTTTGTAGAAGAATTTAGACTAATTAATTTCATTTAATTATTCTAAATATTTCATAATTCAAAAATTGAATATGAAGTGTTTTTTTATATTATTGAATTTGCCTGAAATTAAAGAATTAAGTTATTAATCAACTTTTTAAATAATACTAATAATTTAGAATACTTTTCGCTAAAATAATCCCAATTTTTCATCAAAAAATCCCAAACAAGACTTTTTCCAACTGGATTTCGAGCTACCAAAACAATAAGAGTATCTTCGTCTTGAGATTTTACAAGGCTCTTATTTAAACTCGATTCAAGAAGTCTTTAAAAAAATTTGTTTAATTAACAAAACTTAAAAAAAATTCCAAATGATCAAAAACATATATAAAACATATCGTTTGATCAATTGAAAATTTGATTTAATATTACAAATTTAATCTCATAAAATCCCGAGTATAAGAAAGAGATTTGAAAATGTCAATCTTTTCTTGATATGCAGATTTTTTAGCTCTTTCAAATAGGTAAAACCATTCTGTCTCGTTACCATGTTGGGCAATAGTGTTCAGTATAGTTTTTTTTAAGTTACTCGGCATTCTAAAATTTAAATATTAAAATATTTATCATCTGAAATTTTCTCCTACGTGATATTATGTAGGGTCCATTTTTGAAATAATTCTCGTGATCTAGCTATACAATCTGAATCAGAATAATAACACATTGATAAAATGGCTAGTGTTTGCATATTTGATTCAGAAAAATCTGCTTGTGGATTCCATCCAAGAGTTTCATAAACATTTTTATATAATTTCAAACAAAATTGCTAAATATTTAAATATTGATTTTAAAAGTTAAAAATTAAAATACATCTAAGTACTTTATATTTATTATATAAATTGTAATCCGACATGATCATGGCATCCATAAATTTAAGACTATTATATGATACATCAAATGGTATATAACTGGTTTCGTTCTGTAAATAGTTGATAATATCTAGGAAAATTTTGATATCTAATTGCTCAGCTCTGGCAAGATTAAAAGAATCATCAATCAATTGGGCTCTATTAACCACATCGATTTCATTGTGATTTTCATACAATTGCTTGATGATCAAGTTCCAGTTTTGTTCATCATAGTTAACCCGGTAAAATCCAGAGAATTTTAAATTTCCAATAACCCAATCATTTGACTGACCTGAGGTGTCTATAATTTTGAATTCGCTTTGATTATCTAACCAGTAAGGTCGAGACTCAAAATCAAATTTTGGATTTGATTTTGTGGTAAATGTAAATGGCACATACCATTTTGTCTCGTTGTAACTTTTTGTTCCTAGATTCTTATTCAATGGATTAAGTAAAAACCATTTTTGGCTAATGTTTAAAGTAATCTTATCGTTATTTGCCAATCTATTAACATTAACAACTGGATAACCTTTTTTCAATGTCCATGTTTCCATTATTTTCTTTAAAGACATGGTGTGATCCAATTTTCCGTCTACGGAAGCTTGGTTTGCTAGTTTGGAAAATAAAAAACTCTGCTCAGCGTTGTTATACTTATAAGTATTTAAATAATTTGTTATGCCTTTTTTAAAAGTTTCTATAGATAAAAATGAATTCATCATTCGTACCAAACTTGAACCCTTAAAATATTTCAAAAATTAAACTTTTTCTAAATATTTAATCTTAGAAATTGAGATATACCTTATCATAGCTAATGTCATCGAAAATATAGCTAATTTCATTTGGATCATTGACTTCAGTACTTATTGGATGACTTGATTCCAAACTATCTTTGAATAGAGCTGAGGTTTTTTCAACCAAGAAATGATCAAGCTTTTAAAAAAAGTGGTAGAATTGTAAGAAAAATTTTTTTAGAACATAAAGATAAAGATTGTTTTATCTTTTTTAAATATCATTAAAAAAAAATTAAAAATTTATTTAATTCAATGAACCTACAGTTTTATCTGAGTGGAAGAAAATTTAGAAAATTTTTCTCAATTAATTTCTTAATTCGTAAAATAAATGTAAAGATCTTCAAACTATAATATACTTTAATATACTTTAAGACTTCTTTACACTTCACTTGTGAGGCCCCATCTGAAGTATTTTTAAAATCAGACATCAAAATTCTAGAATAAATACAAAGAAGAGCGATAAAATTTATTAACTCTATTGAAACTAAGACTTATGAAAACAGATTGAAATACTCAAATCTTATTAGCCTTGAAAATCGTCGTTTAAGAGTAGACTTAACTCAAATATACAAAATTTTAAATGGTTTTGAGAAAGCATCGTTTACAAATGGTATCAATTTCGCTTGTAGTCTAAAAAACCTAAGAAGACCACATGAAATAGATTGGTCCGAAAATTCGTAGAGACTCATTAAGATATAATTTTTTAACAAATCAGTGTTTAAAATTATGGAAGTTTATGATTGAAAGCCTTACAACTAACATGGGTAAACGCTTCTGAAATATCTATACTGAGTTATTATGATTATTATTATTATTATTTTTTGGTATTTTTTTAGAAATTTATACATAGTTCCAATCAGGATGAGTTTGGTTGACACCTAGATATTCTACCCAAGATGCAAATCCTTCGTTTAGCCATAAATCATTCCACCATATTGGAGACACCAGATTTCCGAACCATTGGTGAGCCAGCTCATGTGCAATTACTACCGATACGTAACGTTTGTTTGAAATTGAGTCTTTTTCTGGATCGAATAAAAGGTATTTTTCTCTATAAGTTACCAGACCCCAATTTTCCATAGCTTAAATAAATATTTTTTAATATTTCACTTGATTACTTTTTAATATAATTTTTGACCAAATTTATTACTTACCACCAGCATTAAAATCAGGTATTGCAATCTGAGCTTAAAAAATTTATTTTTTAAATTAGATAAATTAAAAAAAAACAAAATTACTTGATTTTTTCAAAGGATAAGCAATATTAAAATAATCTGAATAGTAATCAATTATTTGCGAGGTTTCTTTCAAGGCAAAATCTCCATGTCCTTTCTCAATAGCTTCCGGTCTGGCCATAACTTCGACTTTAAATTTATATTTTTCGGTTAATTGTTCAATTTTTTTGAAATTAGAAACAACAAAAGCAACTAAATAAGTTGACATTGGAACAGATTTTTCAAACGAGTCCTTATAGAAATCTTGGTTGATTTGTGTACTCTGAATCAATGGCATATTAGATACAGATGTAAAATTTTTATGACGAATAATTGATATCTTAAATTCTGATTTAAAATCAGGTTCATCAAAACATGGAAACGCTTTCCTAGCATCAGTTGGCTCAAATTGAGTGGTTGCGAGACTAAAATATTTAGTATTTGACTTGGAAAATATTTTTTTTAAGTTTAAGACTTACTAATTAACTTTTTGGTATTGATCAATATATGAGCTTAAATAGAATCCTGAAAGAGATTCGGTCAAGTTTGCAGAGTAGGATATTTGAAGGCTATAATTTGAGTCTTTAATACACAATTGATCCAGCAATATGGTCATGAATTCCCTTTTCAAATCATATTCAATCTTTTCATTAGTTTTTACTAAAATTCCGCTTTGACTCAGATTAAATAATTTGATATTAAGATCTTTTTGGTGTAAGATAACTTTTTTGGTTGGTTGACTGCATACAAAGTCAATTTTGACAAGACCATCAAATGTAAAAGACTTATGGTTTACATTACTCGGTGATTCCATATTAACTTTTAAATTTATGTCGTAGAAAAATGGTTTCAAATCGTTTGGTAGTCTGTAGTCCACTGAAATTTTTCTTGAATAATTTTGATTTTTAGAAAACCAGTCTTTTAAATTTATATAATTATTTTTCATCCAGTTGATATTTGCTTTTATCTTTTCAGTCGAAATTTTAACTTGACGAGACGCTGAACGAGGATCAACTCCAGAGAAAAATGCTGAAAACTGAAAAAAATATTTTTTTTATTAAACAGATTTAATTTAATTTAATTTTTTTTGCAGAAATTTTAATTTAAAATTTGATTATTGAATAAATTTCATCTATTTTTAATGAAATCATAAAAATCTAGTATGTTACTTCATTAATACTTAATTTTAAAAAAATATAGTTTATGATCAATTTATAAAAATTAAAGAAATAAATCATATTATAACTTTTATGTTATTTATCTAGTTATAGATTCAAAGAAGGAAAAAAATTGTTTTTACTTTAAGAAATGCTGAAAATTGAAAAATCTAAGTCCAAATTCAAATTTTTATGTACTCAAAGCCATATATTTCAATGGAACTAATTAACTAGTATGAAAAACTTTTTTGTTCCTTATTTTAATTCAGGAATGAACGAGATAGGAATTTCTTGTTGAGATTTTTCTTTATTGATCTTTTAATTTCGAATTAACATCTTTCTTTTTAAATTTATCAAACAATAAAGTTTAATATAGTAAATAAGATTTTCCATTGAAATATCGGAAAAATCAAGAAATTTACACCAACATAAAGTAAACCTTTATTACTGAGACAATTTTTTTAAGTTATATTTAAAAAGATTGATTCTTGATTCAATTTTTTGCACATACTGGTTTTTATTATTGTCATTAAGAAAAGATCGTAAATTTGGTATTTAAAAGATTAAGATAAGTCAAAATTCTCAAAAATTATTTAAAATCGAATTTAAAAAAAAGAATCTAAATCACTCTACCACAGGAGTACTACTATTATTTGCCAGAAAAACATCACATAACTACCAACACAAAATAATTATATCTTTAATCCTGATTATTTCATTTATTGCTTACTATTGGAAAAAAATGTTAATCTTAAATCTAATTTAAATTTTTCGAAAATAATTTGGACTTATTTTAATTCAATAATTCAAGTATCATTATTTTAATTTTTGGTAAAATACTTACATCTTGGTAGTCATTGTTTGAACTAAATTTAGAAGAAACTGCATTTACAAGATTTGATAATGACATTGAATTTCCGTATCTATAAAGAATTTCTTATCTATATAGTTTTAAAAAAATTAATTTTTAAATTAACCTTTCAATTAAAACTGGCCAATTATTTTTAACAAAATTCCACGTTATCTTATTTGAATAAGAATTACTAGCGCTATAAATTAAACCTAGGAGACCGTCTTGTTTTCGAGTTATGTTCAAATTTAATTGATTATTCAAGTATTTAATTTGGATCCACTGTTCTCTTGAACAAGCCATGCCAGTTTGTAATTCCCTCTTAGCATTTGCATCGCTTTCTTTATCATACTGGTATGATGCAAAATTCCATTCAGAAAAAGTACCATATTTTATTGCAGTGCAATAAACCAGAGAACGAACATTGACGGGAATTCTAAGGTTTTAGTTTAAAATAGATACAATTTTTAAAAATTTATTACTTATTAACACTTTCGAATTTCATCCATTCTTTATAAAGCATAATTGAATTTTCTATGCAATCTTGATGATCGAGATGACAAGCAAGTTTAATTACAATGGTTCTTAACTTGCGTGAAAGCCAAGAGTCCGTAGTTTGATCTCTCCAACCAAGTTTTACATATAACGGTTCAACTAATTTAAGCATAAAATTTCGAAAATCTCCATAAATTTCTGTAGATTCAATCATGTCAAAGATAAAATTTAACTTTTGAAAAAGAGAGTACCAAGGTAGATAATCGTTTTCTTCTACTAAATATTGAACGAATTCAAATGGTTTTTGAGACGGTAATTTATTAGCTTGTACAAGACTAAATATGTCAGATATTAATCTAGATCTTACTCTGGCTGGTATCGACTTTCAAATTGATATTTAAAGTTTTTTTATTTTAAAAAATCTAACTTATTCATCATACCTTATGATTTTTGGCAAGTTGCTTCATTATTAAGTTCCAATTTGAATCATCATAGTTAACACGATAAAATCCAAATGCATCCAAGTTGGCTAGTATGTAATTTTCGTTTCCCAATTCTTCTTCAAGAGGTATTATTTCTTTAAATTAAAAATATTAATAACATTTCAGATTAATCAAATTAAAAAATTAAAAAAATAAAATTAATTTTCTATTAAAATAGATGATTACTTTCAGTTTGGTTTGAATGTATCCAAGTAATTAATTTGTAAATATTTGACATATTGAATTCTAAATTTTTTGAATCGGCTTCTGAAGTTAATTTTTCTATGCTGAAAGCAAACGGAACGTCCCATTTATAGCTATGTATTTTTTTAAATATAATTTGATAATGACATAAGAATAAAATACTCAAAAGGTGACATTTCCAATGGTTGAGTTGGATCATATAAAAAATGTTCTTGCGTTATTTTTATGTGAGTTTTATTAATTGATTCTACATTTATAAGTGGATGACCCATTTGTTTTGTCCATGTATTTAAAATTCTGGTCAAGTTTATGCTTTTATCTGAAAACTAAAGAAATTTTAAAATATAGTAATTTAAATCATAACTTATTACTTACCTTTTTCAAAGATTCCCACAAATCATTTTGTTCAGCATTTCCATAAGAAAATTTTTTCAAATAATCCTTAAAAAATATTATAAAAAAGTTAAATATTTTTTTCTAATATTACAGTTAAACCATTCTTAAAATTTGATTCACCCAAAAAGTAGTTAATCATCCTGATAACTGAGCCTCCTTTTCCATAGGTAATACCATCAAACATAGAGACAATATCATCAGTTTTGTTAACCTCGACAGAGATTGGATGTGAGGACTGTACCGAATCAAGTTCCATGCTATTTAAAACCACTTCAATTATTTGATCTTGCATGTCCCATTCAGGTTTAAAAGAATCAGTTCCTAAAAATTGCATATATCTAGCAAATCCTTCATTTAACCATAAATCAGTCCACCAAGAAGGTGAGACCAAATTTCCAAACCACTGATGTGCAATTTCATGGGCTATTACTTCCACAATAGCCTGAAGAGACGACTGACTATTTTTGGTTGGATCATACAAAAGTCTTGATTCTCTGTAAAGAATCAAACCCCAATTCTCCATTGCACCAGCACTAAAATCTGGTAGAGCAACATGGTCTAATTTTGACAATGGATAGCCTATGTTATAATACGATTCAAAAAATTTCATGACATTTACAGATGCATTTAAAGCCAAATCTAGTTGATTTTTTGCATTAGGCCTTGAACAAACTTGGATGGTTAAGTTTTTGGTAAATTTTAAATCAGTATTTTTTGAGATACATTCAAAATCAGAAATAACTAAAGCTACAAGATAACTAGACATTTCAACTGTTTCATAAAAATCAGTTTGAACCCAATTGTAGCCACTTTTATCCTTAGTTTCTAATTTACTGGTGCTTTTGACCATCATATTAGATAGTACTTTGACACTTGAATCATGCAAAACTCGAATTTTAAACTTAGCTTTCATCGAAGGTTCATCAAAACACGGAAAAACTCTTAATAACAAATTAAAATTAAAAATATAATTTTTAATATTAAAAAAAAATTGAGTATTACTTTCGTGCGTCGGTAGGCTCCATCTGAGAAGCCAAAAGCCATTTTTTATTTCCAAATTCATCATTGTATGAGCTTTTATATAAGCCATAGTTATCCGCTCTAGTTAAGCCTTTAAAGTTCATACTAAGCGAATATTCTTGATTCTTTATAAAATTATTTTTAAAAAGTTCAATTTGTAATAACTGGGTTTCATTATCATAGGATAAATTTTCAATTAGATAATTCGAATTTTGCAATTTATTGACAGGTATGAAATTACTGTCATTTAAGCTTTTTAATTCAAAAGAAACATCATCTATTTCTATGTCTTGGTGTTTATGAAAAACTAATTTTGAAGTATTGCTTAGACATCTAAACTTGATAAGGACATGTCCAGTATAAGATAAAGGTTCTTTTGTTACATTAAAGTATGGTTTAATTAGAATATCATAAAAATATGGTTTCAAATCTCCAGGAAGTCGATAGTTTTTAGTCGGATCAATTTTTGGTGATACTGGCACAAGTTTAGTGGTCATCGGACAAGTTTGTTTCCAGTCTTCATCATAAAATATTAGAAATTTTTATATATATTTTTTTTAATTTACCATCTATAATCAGAGGATTTCTACAATACAAATTAAGACAATTATCAGCTGAATTAGTGGCAATTGATGAAGTTGTGAAAGGACACGATGTATTTGGGGAATCTGATTTAAATTTATAGACGCCAATAATTGATCCCAGAAATATTATTATTAAAAGCCCAGCTGATATAAAAGCTGAACGCTTTGAAATTAAAAAACTCGAATGTCGGTTTTTGTCAGGCTCTTGTACATAAAATTCATCAGAAGGCATTTTTTTTCAATACAACTTAAAATAATTGTTTTAAACTTAAAATGTATTGTAAATTAAAAATAAAAATTATTTCAAAAAGGTGATAAATGTGCTAAAATTACATTTCTTGAGATAAAAAGTAATTTTAGATAGGGCTTATTGGGTAAACTTAATGCTTTTCCGAAAGAAACCTAATATATTTTAAATATTGAATACCTTAAGTTGTTATTTTGACCTATAAAAGGAATGAATTTTATCTAGTGTATCAAATTTCTTTAAATTTTAGATTTTTTCAAAATTTTTGACTTTTTAAAAAGATAATAGACTTAAATTTATTAAGATTAAAAGATTTAAAAAATTAAAAATAAAAAAATAATCTCGATTTTTTAAATGATTTAAATGAGGCAGAAAGATATAACATTTAAAGATATAAATTTTTTTTAAAAATCTTAAAAACTTAACATTAAGATAAAATCTAAAATTTACTCAAGACAAAATTTGAAAAATGAAGAATGATAGAAATGTCAATTTTTGAAAATAAAGGTTTGATATTTTTTAATTTCAAATCCAAATTATAATTGGTAAGGTTTATTTAACAAGATAAATTTTAACTCTTTTTCATCTTAATTTGAATGTTTATAACATAATTAGTCAGACTAAAATATCATAAGCAAAGTAAATTATATTAATTTTTATTATTTAAATAGGTTGTAATAAAATGGAAATAAATCTTTAAAATTATTGAACGAATAGTTAAAACTATGAATTAACTTTATTGCAATTTTTCAGATTTTTTTTGATAATCAATTGAAATTTCAACAGATTTAAATTAGAAATTGTCTTTTTTAATACAATTTTTAATACAGGTTGATTTAAAATTTATTCAATTGAATTTGACATTTTTAAATGTTGAAATTTTTTTTAACTATCTTAATAGATAATGTTCCCTTTTATTATTCAAGATTCTTTTTTCAAACTAAACTTTTGAAAAATTTGATATTTTGATAATTTATCATCTAAAAATATCTCTCATTAAAAAGTACACATTTTGAAATGATTTTTTATTATTTTATTTTAGCAGTAAAATAAATATTTCTCGAGTTCTAATCACACAAGTGTGAAGATAAAATAGATCCGCTTTTGGCTTGAAGATAGATAAGCCAATTTTCGAATCAATGAGCATCTTCAATCTCAATAGAAGATAATTTTTTTGACAAATTAATTTTTCTCATAATTCAAGATATTTCAATCTTAAATTGATCCAATTTCTACCTGATACTTGTTAACTTGTCTTTCCAAATCTCTTATTCAAAACAGATAGTAAAATGCAATCAAGATTACAGTCAAAATAAGTCCATCGATATTCATATGTTTATGTTGAAAACTAAAACTTGGCACAACCTGAACAAACATAGATTGTCACTGCAAACGATTATCTAATCCAACTATCTCTTCCAATGCACACATATTCAATTACATTCAAACTTAAACATTCCAAATCAATTAGTTAAAACAGTAAAAAAATAATAAATTTTGTTCATGGCTGAAATTACGAAACGCTTTGGCATCCAGCAGTGAAATTCCATTGCTTCTGAAAGACACAGCAGAATCCCTCGAATAGCTCAATAATTAACTTCATCAGCAAATATAAACCAATATTTGATAAAAATCTCTACACAAGGTTATGGCTTATCTACTAGTTTAACATCAGGTGATCTTGCTTGTTCAATTAAGACCAAATAGTCGAACAATTTCCTCTACCATGATATCAATCTTTTATCAATTCAATTAAGGCCTTATCTCATCATCCAAAAAATTTCATTGAGTAGCTTATTGTTTTCTTTCAATGTTTGAAGCCAAATTGATACATACTATACATTTCTTATCCTATTAGCTCTAATTTTGTTTAATTTTTCCATTATTTTTTATTTTCAACTTGATAAATGAAGAAAAATTATTTTTACTTTATTTTCTTCGAATAAAAATACAAATAAACTTTTCTTTTAATTTACGTTTAAAATATAAAAAAACACAAGAAGTCAATCACTGTTGTGCAATTAAAAAATTTTTTATTTTTTATATTTGATTAAATCAAGTGTTTAGTTTATTCCAATGGGAATTATTGAGTATTAAAATTTTCAAGAGTTAAGTTTAAAGAATCAATCTTATTTTGAATAGAGTATAAATAATTTTATAATAAGACTTTAGAGATCTTTTATTAAGTAATCGCAGATCGCCGGTCCTCGACGATCAGCATGATATCATAATGGTAATCATCTGCCATGTTTTTGTCAAGAGCCATATTTTGTTCTATAGAAATTAATTATCAGTTTTGACACTTTTTGAATGTAAATTGATTCAAAACTGTAAAATTAATTTAAATCAATACATTTGTAAAATTTATACACAGTTTGATTACTGAATAGAAAAAATGTTTAATTTTGATACTGATAAACATATTTTCAATGGGAGATTTTTATTTTGGACAGAAAGTTAATTATCACATTTTTCTATTGTTTTTCTTTCAAAAAAATGATAATGTCTAGGTTTCAAAGCGTGATGATGGTTCTAATTAAATGGCTTCGAATTAAATTTGTATTTCAAAAATGAACGGAACTTATGAATTATCTTTGGCATTCAAATAGAATCTCTCCCCTGGATGTTAATTAAATACGATCTGCTTGATTTAAACATTTAATTGAAACTGCTTCTTGGCGAGTAAGTTTGCCATATAATTTCAGTCATAAATAATAAAAAAGACTTAAATAATCTTTTTAATTCAAAAACAAAATTCTTAATTTAAATACTTATATCATGAAATTTTGCGTAAAATATACCTTGGAGAGACACTTGAATTATTTTAGCTAATTAATTCGAAGTTTAATTACATATTTTGATGAAATTTAAAATTTATTATTTTAATAGCGTTAATTCTGATTATCAATTATTTGATTTTCTTTTTATGAATTTATTTTATAATTAATTTTATTATTGTTATTCATTAAATGAAATAATATTGTAAAGTGACTCCAACGAGAACTCAAACCTGTTAATATTAAATTTTAAAATTAAATGATTATAAATGGACATTCAATTTAATAAAGGAATTAATAAAACGCTTAATATAGACTTATTTACTTGATAATAAATAAAAAAAAATTGGAAGTAAAATGGTATTTTTAGATTAATCTAAAAGTAATTGCAAGTACCAAAAGTCTCTCATAAAATTGTAATTATTTATTATTAAATATTTATTTCACAATTTTTTATAAAATTTAATAAAGATTAGCCAAACATTTTTATCTCTTTATACAAAATGATAGTAATTACTGAACAAACTGACAAAGAGTAAAAGATTGGAACTTGGAACTTTTTGTTTGTCAAATGTTCTGTAACAATAAATTATAAAAATTTGTTCAAGAAACGAACAATTTGATTCAAATATGGTAAAGATTTTTTCCATTTAATTTCATAAACATATTCAACACGTTGTATTAAATCAAGATGATTAGATCTTTATTAAAAATAAAGATAATTAAATTCAAGTTTAAATAGAATTTAACTATGAAAGTCGATTAGAATTTATCTTTATTATTATTGGGGCGTTTTTTTTGTTTTTAATTTAAAGATAAAAATAAATTTAATTTTTTTATTAAGTTAAAAAATTTATAATAATTAAAAAATAAACAATTTACAATCAAATTTTTAGCAAATAGAAAAAAAAATTCAAATAAAATAAAAGCAAAAATTCGAAAATTAAAATAAAAAAAAAACAAAAAACAATAATTTCGATCCAAGGAATTTCATAAATACAAATTATCTTAAAGTAGGAACTAGAAAAAAATTTACAAATTAAAAGAGATAGAAAACAAAAAAAAAAACGCTAAATTCAAACACAATTAAAATTTTGCTGTGTGTGCTGAGATTGATGGTTATCGGTGGTGTAGTAATGGCTGTTTTGTTGAGTAAGAGGCGAGTTTCCGGTCGAAGGTGGTGTCAAAATGCCGCCGTTGTGGTTAGTTGCATGAATGTTTGCGCCATAGTGGTAATTGGACAAATACCAGTCGTTGAGTCCAGCATTGTTGACCATATTGTTTGTCAAGTATCCACTATTGGCTATTGAATTGTTGGATATTTTCAATGGAGTGAGTGGCTCAGTGTTGACCGAGTTGTACAAAAGCGACTGGGGGTACAAGAATGGATTAGTGGTGGCGGGCGATGACGTATTTTGCTGCTGGCTCTGATACGGATTGTACGAGGAGGATGATGACGAGCTGAAATTGTATTGATTGTAGTGATTGTATTGGTATTGGGAGAAAAATGGCAAATTGGATGGCGATTCGGCGAATGAGTTTCGCGATGTGTTGGCTGACGACGAGGCTGTGCTACTCTCCGGCGAGTGCTTGCTTGGCGTAGTCACTGTGTCCGACTTGGGCACGTTTTGTTGCTGCTCTTGCATCTCGTGCATCCTGATGTGCTTGCGCAACGAGGACGGATGAGTGTAGCTCTTGTCGCATCCTTTGTACTTGCAGAAATATGGCTTATCTGAAGTATGTACATGCATGTGTTTTTTGCGGTCTGAGCTGTTGGCAAATCGTCTATCACAGCCCTCGAAATCACATTTGAACGGCTTTTCTCCTTTTAGAAAATAAATTTAATTAATTTTTCCATTTAATTTAATTTTATTTTAGCACAATAAAGCTCAGTAGGTGTCTTTTCTTGACTTTTTTCTTTCTATATATTTTTCATAAACTTAAAATAAGCGGTGACGCTTTAATGTCCGAAAATCGTTATAACAAAGTGTCAGGCCAGACACACTGACCAAGCTAAAGGACTTGAAAAAAAGCACAACAAACCTGTGTGAGTTCTTTTGTGTATTTTGAGATTTTCGGAGCGGGCGAAAACCTTGCCGCATCCGATGAACGGGCACGGAAAGGGCTTCTCGCCAGTGTGCACTCGGATGTGATTGACCAGCTTGTACTTGGCTTTGAAAGACTTGAGCTCGCGAGAGCAGTCCTCCCAGTAGCATGTGTGCGTGGTACAGTCCGGTCCACCGACATGGTCAACAGTCAAATGGGTCACAATGTCGTGCATGGTGTGAAAGATGCGATCGCATCTGCACTTTGTCTCCTGGTCGATCCAGCGACAGTGAAACTCCTGTTTAACTGGCGATGCTTGTTTGTTTGCTTTGAAGTAAAGTGGCGGTGTGGTTGTCGACGGCGGCGGCGCTACTGCTGGCACGTAGTCTGTGGGCGCCTGTGCGCGGTAATAGTCATACTGATTGTAATACTGCTGATTGTAGTAATCTGATTGATAGCTGCTTGGCAAAAAAGGTATGTTCGCATTGGGAGATTCGAATCCGATCGAAGACGATGAGCTGCTGGATGAGTTGAGCGCGTATTGATTTGCACCCGATGGTTCTGACTTTATATTTCGATTGTTAATCATCTCCATGTACAGAGCTGCTGCTGCCGCTTGTGCTGAATCCGAATTCGAAGCTAACATTTTGTTCTAATTCTAAAATAACGAGAATAAACTTTTTAATAAAGCAAAATCTCGGTTTGAGTTTATCTTATAAGTTTAGTTGCAATTTTAATTCTTTTTCTTTTTTCTATTTTGTTGGTAAAACAGTTATAAGCTCGGTTTGAATTCTTGTGTTTATTTTATATAGGATTTTCTCTCTATTTCTCTCTATATATACATATTTAAAAATTATATTTATATATAATAACAAAAAATAAGTTTCTAATCCGATTGGCTAAAAATTTCCATTGGCTCGAATACATCGAACCAATTAGAACTAAATTAATTTGCTTAATTAATCAATAGATAACTAATAGGCACCGTAGCCAATCCGATTCACTCTTGGCAAGTTATTCTATTCTACAATTCTCTCTGTCTCTCTAATTTGTGTATCTAACGCAAAAAATATACACCTGAATTTATATGACTGTATCGTCATGTGTCAATTTAGGTAATTAATTAAAAATTGCTTAATCGATTTAAAATTACAATGGACTAGCAGCGACTTCAAATAACCAAGCGGCACGCTCTTTTCTACGCTCAAAATTAATTGCCTAATACATGGCTAAATGAGATTATCTAATGACTTATGTTGCACTTCAGAGTATCCATTTCCAAGGACCAGTTATGAAATATTATATGCCTGGCAATTTCAAATTGCTGTTCGTTCTCCTTTGACATTTGTTTTCTGTGCGAACTTTTATTGCTTTCTCCAGTTCGATCTTAACATTTAAAGAAGCTAACAAGATAAATCGGCTTCTCTTAATCATTTCAGTAATTAAAGCTTGATTTTTGGTTTTATGGGTTTAATAAAACTCAACTCTTATTAGGCTATTGTGAAACAACTCATAAAATAGAGGAACTTTTCATGATCTGCTCTGATGATAGCCAAAGGTTGCTTTTTTACAGCAAGTTGAAAATATAAACTATCGGCCACTTTAAGCCCGCTAATTATACTCAATCAAATATGAGAGATGTGTTTTCTTAGAGATGTTCTTTGTTGATTTACCTGGTGCTAATTACTAGGCTCTAAACGAGCTATTCTTTTGTTGTTCAGTTTAGTTGTGAATTTCAATTGTGAATAGTGGACAAATGCTTACACTAGTTCCTCAAATAGAAGAAACTTGCTTGTATTTCAATCAAAAATTATTCTTTATTTGAATTTTTTATTAACAAAAAAAAGTTTCTTTATTATTATATTTAAGAGATAATTTAGGAAGGGGTAATTTCCAGGACAGCTCCGAAAGACATAGTTGTTCGCAAGTAATTTTAATTGTACAAAAGTTAGATAAATTAAAAAAAAAAGAGTAAAAGCAAAAAAATATAAGGAATTGTTATAAGCAAATTCAGCTATGTTCTTGTCAGGTAACATATATGATCGAATGGAGTTTGGTATTTTGAGTTGTATCTGTTGGTGTTGTGAACCAGATAGTCCTTTTTCATGTTTAATTATTTTATCCTTATTCACTGCTTGTGGAAGAGAGTGACTTTCTTGGCTTTCTTTGAGTGTACGCTCCGATCTGACACCTTAGTACATCAATTTGGTCATTTAATGACTCTAATAGAAGAGAAAAAACTCAAATTGTTATTTTATTTGGGTCACTTTTTTGAAATGGAATATTTTTGAAAAAAAGAAATACTTAGATAAACCTTTAGATTTATTTTCAATTTTAAATGTAATATCAGCAAAGAGACACACCTGTTTGAGCCTCTAGCGTTAAGTATAAGTCAAATTTAAGTCAGCGCGTTTCAATGCAGCCAAGACTGTGACCAATGTTGCTCTTCACTGGAACCTCTACATCAAAAAAAATCACTATGTCTTATTAATATAACATTTCAGCTATTTAAAGGTTAATGAGGACTATTAAACGCCGAGGCGTACTCAAACGTGCCATAAAGTTTTTTCTAAAAATCAACCACAAGCCCAAGTGAACTGAACGCAATAATTTTTCGTTCGATTCAGCTTGTATCACTTGCTGTGATATGTGTTTATTTTTATTATCTGTTTGTGCTTACTTGTTGGCTTTAATTTGTTATTCTATCTAAATGCAACTTAATATGCGTAAGTCAAGGGATTTTTACTATTCACTTATTTAATGCAGCTAACTAGATTCTGTTTTAATATGTCCCAGTTGAACACACAGCGATTACGAGAATTATTTTAATTAAGCTCGATTAAAATGTAAACAAATATAAAGGAAATTTATTTATTTAGTTAATTTGAAGCGGGAAGTCCGAATTGAAAAAATAAATAATGCATCAATCATCATTGGATTTTTTTATTCATTGACAATTTGATTAAAAATAGAATTTTATTTTTAAAGCATATTTATAGGTATTTCATATATCAGTAATTTAAGTTATTGGTCAAAAAGATAATTTTTAAAGATTGATTTAGTAATATGATCAAAAGATTGATTCTGAATTTAAAGCATACCATTAAGAACATTATATCTTTTAAAATACATGTCAATTTAAAATTTATAACGAAGGAAGACTTAAGCTTTCGAATTTTTCCTTAACCTTTTTGAAATAACAATCAAATATTTGAATAAAAGTTTATGATTTTTTATTATAAATTGACCGAGAGGTCTAAGATTATTTTTATTCATTCCTGTAAATTGAAATTTTCACTATATTTGATTTTAATTGAATATCAGAAGCAATCTTGAAAATTTTAATACTCAATAATTCCCATTGGAACAAACTAAACACTTGATTTAATCAAATATAAAAAATAAAAGATTTTTTAATTGCACAACAGTGATTGACTTCTTGTGTATTTTTATATTTTAAACGTAAATTAAAAGAAAAGTTTATTTGTAATTTTATTCGAAGAAAATAAAGTAAAAATCATTTTTCTTCATTCTTCATTTATCAAATTGAAGATAAAAATAATGGAAAAATTAAACAAAATTAGAGCTAATGGGATAAGAAATGTATAGTATGTATCAATTTGGCTTCAAACATTGAAAGAAAACAATAAGCTACTCAATGAAATTTTTTGGATGATGAGATAAGGCCTTAATTGAATTGATAAAAGATTGATATCATGGTAGAGGAAATTGTTCAACTATTTGGTCTTAATTGAACAAGCAAGATCACCTGATGTTAAACTAGTAGATAAGCCATAACCTTGTGTAGAGATTTTTATCAAATATTGGTTTTTATTTGCTGATGAAGTTAATTATTGAGCTATTCAAGGGATTCTGCTGTGTCTTTCAGAAGCAATGGAATTTCACTGCTGGATGCTAAAGCGTTTCGTAATTTCAGCCATGAACAAAATTTATTATTTTTTTACTGTTTTAACTAATTGATTTGGAATGTTTAAGTTTGAATGAAATTGAATATGTGTGCATTGAAAGAGATAGTTGGATTAGATAATCGTTTGCAGTGACAATCTATGTTTGTTCAGCTTGTGCCAAGTTTTAGTTTTCAACATAAACATATGAATATCGATGGACTTATTTTGACTGTAATCTTGATTGCATTTTACTATCTGTTTTGAATAAGAGATTTGGAAAGACAAGTTAACAAGTATCAGGTAGAAATTGGATCAATTTAAGATTGAAATGTCTTGAATTATGAGAAAAATTAATTTGTCAAAAAAGTTATCTTCTATTGAGATTGAAGATGCTCATTGATTCGAAAATTGGCTTATCTATCTTCAAGCCAAAAGCGGATCTATTTTATCTTCACACTTGTGTGATTAGAACTCGAGAAATATTTATTTTACTGCTAAAATAAAATAATAAAAAATCATTTCAAAATGTGTACTTTTTAATGAGAGATATTTTTAGATGATAAATTATCAAAATATCAAATTTTTCAAAAGTTTAATTTGAAAAAAGAATCTTGAATAATAAAAGGGAACATTATCTATTAAGATAATTAAAAAAAGTTTCAACATTTTAAAATGTCAATTTTCAATTGAATAAATTTCAAATGAACCTGTATTAAAAATTGTATTTAAAAAGATAATTTTTAATTTAAATCTGTTGAAATTTTAATTGATTATCAAAAAAAAATCTGAAAAATTGCAACAAAGTTAATACATATTTTTAACTAATCATTTAATAATTTTAAAGATTTTTTTCCATTTTATTACAACCTATTTAATTAATAAAAATTAATATAATTTACTTTAATAAGGTCATTTTTAAAACCTTATTTAATTTTCAAAACAGTGTCTCAAAATCAATAATTAATTACTAATTTATTTTTATCTAAATTATGTTTAACATCTCTGAATGTCTTCCAAAATAGTTAACAGGATTATCTAGTAATCTTTTAATTTAGTTCTTTAAATTTAACTCTTTTTTATTCATTTCTAAATTTTACCTCATTCAAAATACTTTAAATATCCTATACAAGAATAAAAATATTTTATTGCGAATTCATCAAAATTGCACCCTATTTAAAAGTATCTAAATGAAACACAATTAGTTTTCACAGATTTTGCACACTTCCACAGTAGGTGAAACAAAATTTGTTTCACTTTATTTCATTTTCGGAACAAGTTTTGGACATTTAGAACAAAAGTTATAAAATTGTTTTATTTTGGTATTGGAAGTTTTGTATGAAATTTCACCATGCCTTTACTTAATTAATTTTTAACTGTATAAATTTTTTGTAAAATATTGGTTTTAACGAGAGCATAAGCTTTTCGGGCGAATCCTGAGTGCATCCCTAAAATATATTTTTAATAAATAAATAAATTGTTTAACTGTTTATCTTTATATTAAAACCAAAATTAATAACCTCGAATTAAAATAGAGAAAATGAAGAGAAATGTTCAAAATAAATCCATAAAGACTGTAATAGCGCTAAGGACCAAGCAGACAACTTGCAGTGCTTTAGAGCACTATACAGCAGTTAGTCAGCAGTATACTCCTACTACTACTAGTGTTTAGTTCAAATTTACTTCCGATCAAATAAATATTATCTCCTATTAAATATCAAATTTTGAATGCAATTAAAATTTTTGGTGTCCGTGGTTTTTTATTTTAATTATTTTAATATTTTTTTTAAATAAAGTATTTTTTGATAGTTTTTTAATTTGAAAAATTTTTAAATCGAATTTCTTCTTAAATATTTTGTCAACGTCAGGATTAAATAACATTTTTCAATCAATTCTTCAGTCTTTTTTAAATTTATTTTTAACTGAAAATATCTAAATATATCAAAAAATATCAAAAGGAAATACGGATTAATGATGATCATTCACAACTAAAGAAAATAGAAGTACAAGCTTAACAAAACAATAATATTTGTAAAGTAAAACTTTTTTCAACTTTAAAAATAAAATAAATCATTTTATTAAAT
Organism: Brachionus rotundiformis; assembly: GCA_016802295.1. Lineage (NCBI taxonomy): Eukaryota > Metazoa > Rotifera > Eurotatoria > Ploima > Brachionidae > Brachionus > Brachionus rotundiformis. The sequence continues at coordinate 3,282,006 of JAESIW010000138.1, forward strand.
TTCACCATAAAAGCCTTGTTTTCAGATAATATTTGTTTATATTAACTATATAACATTTAACTTTGAAAATAAAGATTTATACAAATAATTAACCAAGTTCAATGGTATTTACCATATTGTTAAATAACAAGAATCTACAAGAATCAATAAATTTAAATTTATTAATCACATTTTGTGTCTTTTAATTGTTTCTCAATCTATTAAAAATATATTATAAAACAAAATTAATCGATAGAACTAGTTCCTTAAAAACTATATGTTTGTATTCAATATTTTTATTTTTAATTTACTTAAAATTGATTATAACAAATAAATTTTTTTAAAATTTTGAGTAAAATCACATTTTTTATTAATTAATTTAAATATTCTGAATTAAATATTTAGTTTTGATTAATTAAATTAAAAGTTTCAATAAAAAATCAATTTTATTCAAACCAAAAGAATCATTTTCTTATTACAAAAAATTTTAAAGATAATTATTTTTTCTAAATTTAGTCAAGAACTAAATTATATTGACAATTTTTAGATATTAAATCTCATGAATGAATTTGATTATTAAATATTTTAATGGATTTCGACTGGGAAAAATGACAAATTTGGTAACCCGAGCTCAAAAATAAGAAATTTGATTCTTATTTTTTTTGACAATTCATAATAATTTAACTTTCTAAAATAAAAAGCTGAAAATAATGATGTTTACAGCTTATTCTAATTAAGTGCTAAAGTTTGTTTAGAAATAAATGGGAACATATTCACCTGAAAAGTTTGTAACAATTGAAGTCGAGTCCAGAGTTAATTTCACAAAAATAGGAGAAATAGATACAAAAAATGAAAAATTTGCTGCCGAGGCATATATTGAATGTATTTGGTATGACAGCAAAGTATTAAGACATTTCATCGAATTCAACTTTTTAGAATCAAGTAAGAAAAAAATTAAATTATTAAAATTAAAGTTTAATTTTAATCAAGGCTATTTTGATGATCTTAACGATATTAAAATACAATTTTTAAAATCGAATATTAATCGCCTACAGTTTAACCCAGAGCTGTATTGGTCACCTGAAATATATGTAGAAAATTCTATTGGGACACCAAAAGAAATTTCAACATTTGATTTTGAATTAATTAAGCAAAATCATTCATTAAAAAGCTCAATAGACAATTTTACAGTTCGAATAACTGAAAAGCGCCGTATTGAAGGATTCTTTTATGAGCGCTTAGAATTAAATGACTTTCCAATTGATTTACAGGAACTATCAATCAAATTGGCAAGCAAAAAAAATATAAATGAAGTGGTTTTAGTGGAAAACAAGACAGAAAATTCCGCAGTCAATAAAGAAAATTTTGCTGGTACCAAATATTTCCATGAGACTTTTTATCTTAAATTTTTTTTCTAATTAAAGATCAGCAACAGTGGGAACTTTTTGATTTTGTTAAAATATCAAGAAATTCTTTTGAGGATAAATTACAAAAAAATGTCCGCTCCGAATTCAAAGTTACATGTTTGGTATTTCGCAAATATGGTTTTTATTTATGGAAGTGAGAATTTAAAATTTTTAAAAATATAGAATTTAATTATCTTATTAAGTGCTTTTTTGCTAATTTTTTTAATTACTATTCTCGGTTTTACAATATTTTCAATAAATCCAAGTACTCCTCAGTTTCGTTGTCAGGTTACGGGACTTTTGCTGCTAACTTCCATAAATTTCAGATGGATAATAACTCAAAAACTCCCATCGGTGTCGTATCTTACACTTTTGGATAAATACACAATTGGTTGTTTGATATTTTTGGTCTTATTCTGTATTTGGCATGCTATAGTAGGCTCTGACATTCTGATACCGGACATACTCCAAAAAAAAGAAATAGACTGCTACTTTTTTGTAATTTCAGCAATCGTTTTTGTTTTTTATCATTTATTTTTCATTGTTTGGTTTATAAAAAAAATAATTAAAATAAAAAAGCTAAAATTTCGAATACTCAACTCAAATGAAGACAATAACAAGTCTGCGGAATTTATTATCGAACTTGTAGAACAATTCAAATAAAGTGATCTGTTTTTTCTATTTAGAATTTTAAATTATCTTGAATTACTAATAAATAACTATTTAAAAGTTTAAAGGCTTTATTCAAAGTAAATTCAGCTGAATTTAAACATGAATCAACACTTAATTCAAGAAAATGTCAGTTTTGTTTTTTAGAAATAATCCATTCGTATTATTTAGGCAATTATCGTTACAAAATGTTCATTAAATAAAAAATTTAAATTAAAAAAATTGAAAATTTAGATTCAAAATCAATAACATCAACATTTAAAGATACTTTTTACAGAAAATTACGAATATTTAAATTTTAGTAAAAAAAATGTGCTCATTATAATCATTTATTAAATTTTTTTTGTATTTAAATTTTAAGGAATAAAATTAACACTAATCTGCACTAATTTTGGTCACTTACTTGGTTTTTTGATTTAAGTATCGACAAATGCAGTTTGATCCATGCTGGCTCAAAAAATCCTTTGTTTAACTATACCATTTTTAGCAGATACGGTACAAAGAATTTACCTAGAACAATTCTTGAAAAGGATTTAGGTATTTTTATTCAAAATGACTTGAAGTAGACCTCATTCTAAGAGTTAAGTTCACGGAGCCCATTTATTGAAAAAGACATTTCAGAAATAAGAATGACCAAAAATAATCCCTTCACTTCGAAAATTTGACTATTCGAAAAGACTGTTTGTTCAGAATAGTCTAGCTCAATCACTTAATTCAAAATTAACCTGGGCAAATGGCTCAAGAAACAGTCTAATTTACTGTTAAATTTTCGAAGAAGTTTTACCCGATATTTGACACGATGTTTTTGGTAATTTACTTAAAATTACGTAAAAATATAAAAAAACAAAATAAAATTTAATTAAATTCTTTAAATATCTATATTTTTTCTTCTTTTCTTTAATTACGAAATTTTGAGAAACTAATTTAATTTAAAAAATTTTCTCGGTGTTTAAGATTAATTTCCTTTAGTTAATTAAAACATTTGATGATCAAATTAAAAAAAATTAGTTCAGCACTAATTTTTTGAAATAAACTAATTGTAAAATTTCCATGGAAACGTAGGAATTATTAGAATTATTTTATAAAATGTAATCAAAACGAATCTCATTATTCGAGCTTGAGTTTAAAATGACTGACAATAATGATCCTGTTATCTTAGAAGCGAATATTGGTGGAAAAACAGAAAACATAGAAATTCCTGATTATTCATTTAAATACCCTCAATTTAAGACAGTTTCTCTAGCAACAATTAAACGCTCAATTGATCAACCAAGATTACAAGTTATCCATGGTGAACAAGAACCTGGCGAAAAAGACGAAAGACTTGGTTATCCAATTAAAATTACTGGAAATGTAATTTTTTCACTTAAAATTTTGATCAGTATAAAATTTTAAAATATCAAAGGTTGAAAAAATAAAAAAATCACTTGCTAAAGACAATAAAAGTATCAACAATCAATATTTGCAAAAAGATCTGAGTTGTATATCAGGAAGAGAGAATTCAGCTAGTATTTTAAAACCAAAAAAAGAACAATTCCGTTATAATAGAGTAAGAATGGTTCCTAATGACTGGCCTGATCATGGGCGCTTAGAAGTATAAAATATAATTTTAAATCTTAAGACAAATAATATTATTTTTAGAGTTATCTTGATGTTATTCCTGGCTTAGATAAATTTGGAGCAAAAGTCGAATCAAGAACCACGTAATTAGAAATAAAATTCTGCCTTTAAATTTTGTTATATTTTTTAAATTTCATTTTAAGTTTTAATCACAGATCAAATGATGGATTCAAGAATACCAATGTTAGACAAATTAATTCGTTTAAACCGTACGGATACACTCATTCAAATGTTTAGAAAAATATTAATTTTTAAATATACTTTATTTAAATAAAAAAATGAAAATTATTTTTCAAAATTTAGAATAAACTAAATAATTAAATTAAAATTATCTTTAATTAAATTAAAATTAACTGATTTGATAATTAAGTTTGCAATAAAATTCGTTTTACTAGAGTTTACAATTAGTTTTAATAATTAATTATACTGAAGATCGGCAAAGAGGACAATTCGAATTCTTTTTGAAAAAAATAATTATCTTTATTTTAAAATTAAAAATTAATCTTACTATCTCTACCCATTTCAAAATACACTCAGAATGAAACTTATGATTACAAGATAAAATTTTAAGTCGATCTCTATATTCAAAATAATTCAAACATATTGCACATTCAATTGATTTATCTTAAAATTTAATTCTGATTTTTTAAAATTAATTTTTGTTCATACTAACCAGTAAATTCTGCGTTACTTATTGGAATTTTTTCAACCTCTTCTTTAGTTAATGATTTATACATCTTTAAATGTTATTCTTAATTAAATAAAAATAAAAAAACTATTATTAATTATAATACTTGGTATCCAACAAATGCACCGATTCCTATTGCTGCACCCCAAAGTAACCCACTAAGAAGCTTTGAGCCGATTGACTCTTCATTTTTTTCTCTTTGATAGTTAGACATTTATAAAGCTTATTTCATATAATTAAAAATAAAATGATTAAATAAAATTATAATTTAAAAATAAATTTTTTATATACGTAGTTAACTTTAGCAAATAAAACTAAACAATTTTCTAAAAAATTTTATTTATTTATCAATTATTTTTTAGATACACTTACCATAATTTTTTAGGAGATATGGGTAATTTTAATTTTTTTACTATTTTAATTTGGTGCCTTATTTAGTAAAAAAGTAAGAAAGATAATTTCGGGTTTTAAAATATTTGATCAGAAAATTCTCTAATAATGGCTTGAAAAATTTGTAAAATAAAATAAACAAAAATTATTGAGTTTTATTGACGCTGAAAAATTATTTGAAATAGAATTAAAAAAATTAAATAGACCCTAAATTTTATATTTGAATTTTTTTTGGAAAAAAAAGTTAATCGGAGTCATAGTTAAATCATATCTAATAATTTCCAAAAGCATTTCATCTATTAAATAATAAAGGAATAAATAGTTAGAGTAGCGGTCAATGTTCATAGTTATTGTTTTTAATAAAGGTTAGGTTGGTGGGGATACAATTTTTATAGATATTAATATATAGCTTTTATAATTGTGACTGTTTTTTAGGTAAAGATCAATCGATATAAATAACTTTTACATAAAAATTTGTTGAATAGTCATTGTTTATCAAGCTTTAAGGTCCAAATTCAAATGAAAAATTATTGCTTGTAAAATCTGCAAACAAATTTAAGATTAATCTCAAGTTTTTCTTTCGATTTAAATAGTATAAATCTTTTTTATATATTATATCTCATAAGGATAATCTGGATGCGATGGAAGGAATTCGAATAAAATATATACCATACATATGGTACATAATTTATTGGTTAAACAAAAAAAAATATTGAATAAAAGATTTAAAAGCAATCTTAAAAATAAAGCAAACAAAATTTATATTAAAAAATAAGATTATTAAAAACAGATATTTGAGAAATATCATCTTAGTATTAGTGAGTCCTTTGATTTTTTATTTTGTAAAATTTAACTTTTTTGGTCTGATAACAACTCTAAACTATGGGCACTTATTAGCCCTAATTTCTATTCAAAATAAATATTATTTTTCTAAAAAAGCTGATTTTGTAATTCAAATTTAGAAATTTTACTTTTAAATATTTTATATTAATTTCTTTTTCAAAAATATTATAGAGAAAAAATTTTTTTGTTTGACACTTGAATAATATTCAAAAGAATTTCTAAGTGTTATAAAATCTTACAATTGAAAATTAAATTTTTTATACAAGAATTAACAACTTGAAAATATCAAAACTAACAAACAAAAATAAGTTTATTACAATGTTTTGAGAAATCCGGAGGATTAAATTAAATTTTCTCTCGGGGTTGATTTCATAATATTTTTGCTTAATCAAAGATAAATAAGAAAATTTTCTTTATCTCGGGCTAAATTTTTGTTTTTAACACAATCTTTCCATTAAATAATAATCCTTGAAATATTTAAATTTTCTAAATCTTAATTTTCAGCTTCTCATTTTCAAACAATAAAAAGATCAACAATTAAGTTTTTTGAATTTATATTACAACTAAAATGAACGAATTGATCAATTATCATTTAAAATTAATTTTAAATCAAATACGCATAAATCCATGCAATAGTAAAATAAGATAATTTTTTGTTTAAATAAGCATTTTTTAAATTGATAAAAAATATTTCTAGGTATTAAATAAGTTTTTAAGAAATTAATTTTTTTATTCTTAAATGAAAATTAACTGTTAATTACAGATAATTACTCCGTTCAACAAGAATTTTACTTTAAGGTTTATAAATAGATAAGCTTTATTATGTAAAGTTCACTTTTTTTTCACTTATCAATAAATTTAAATCAAATTTAACAATGAAAACATATAATTGCCCCTTTTCAAGATGCTTAGCTAATTCAGTAATACAATTTTAAGAAAATCAAGATTTTAATATTTTATTAAGCTCATAAAAATTATGTCTATTCATTGATTTAAAATTCAAATTCGTCGCATAAATTAAGCTTTATTATTTATTTTCCTCGTACTTATATATTTTTTTCTCGTTTAGAATATTTAATACCTGTAGAACTTGAAATATTAAAATTTGACCCGACCTGGTCCGAGAGGAAAATCCACAATTATAAATTTATAATTTTGCTGACCTTTTTTTTTAAATTTAAAGGTTTATTTTTTTTCTGAACTAAAAATGAATCGATGCAAAAACGAGTTTTCATCTCGCTTCAATAAAAAAAGAGATTCTTAATGGGCTAAATTTTATAAAGTATTTAATTTGACCAATATTTTATTATTAACATAATAGTCTTCTTATTAATGACCTACTCTAAAATAGTAATTTTTTTTATTAACTACACTTCTAGAGTGGCAGAGAGATTTAACTTGTTTATCAGGTGACGTCATGTGCTTAATTTTTTAGTTATAAAACTTAAAGAATTACCTAAAAATGGTGTTTTTATTTTTAAGTCAGATAAATCAGTAATTTTAACAGATAAATAATAAATAGCTTATCATTTTGGTAATTTTTAGTTAAAACTTAAATTCATGTTTTACGTGGTTAAGTGGATGCTTAAGTAGAAGAAGAAAGCTTCTATCAATTTTTGTTAAATCGAACTAAATAAGCAAAAATAAATAAGATTTTTGGCACCATTTTAAGTTTATTTATGATTTGATTATCTCATTTTTTAAGTAAATTGTTAAGCAAAGGATATTTAAAATGGTTAGATAAATAATCGACCGAAATTACATATTTTATTTTCAATACTTATAATTAGTGAAATGCTGAAAATTATATCAATTTTAAGATCTATGGTGTTTTTGTGTTTCTTAAGATTGGGAGTAATTGCTAGAACTCTTATAATTAAGTCTAGACAAATACGGTAAACAAATTAGCTTTATGTTCAACAGAAATCTTTGGAAGATTTATGTATTTCGACAATTAGCTACGATTTGCTTTTTAGAACCAATTTAATAGATTGCCAATATTTTAAAAATTGTATCCAATTATTATTCTTAACCACATCTATGTAAATAACAAGCAAATGTTTTACTATAATAAATCTGATGCAAGGATTATAAAAAAATGATGCTATCTTTGGATTTTATTAAGGCAAGGTTAAAAAAAAATTCTAAATTAAAATTCTAAACTTTATAACCTATTAAAATATTCACTAACATATATTACCACACTATTTAAAAATATATGTAGCCCATAATAATTGTCTAATGATCAAATCGTTGTCATAAGAAATATTTTAAGATAAAATTATAGATATATTTTAAGCGCAATAAATATTTTTAAATTTTAGCTATTAAGTCTTTGATTTTTAAATCAGTTTTAAATTTTTATTTAATTTTTGATAAGAGTTTAAAACAAGTACAAGATAATACTACAAAAATTGCGTACTTTTAAATCAAATTTTGTGTTCGAAATTACTAAAATATGATAAGGCTTTTAAAAATATCATTTTTATTTGATTTTGCTTTAAATGAAAATAATTAAATCTTTATTAAATTACTAATGACTTAGTAATAAACAGTTTTAGTTGAGTCGTGTCTAGGCATTTTGGTTTGATTGATATTTTTTTCATAAAATATAATGTGATCTTTGCATATCTACGATATATAAAAAAGTTTATTACTCTGAAATTAGTTGAACGGTTTATTAGATTTTGTCAATTAAAAAATATCAGGCTATTTGTTAATAATAAAAAAATTTAATCAAATTTTTATCATTATTTAAAAGAAAATTTGATCAAAAAACTATTAATTAATCATTTTTAAAAACTATGCAAAAATGTTATGTAAAAATGGGTGTTTATAATATGTCTTTTCACTTATATAATAAAATATCTTTTTTTTTAGTTTTCAAAATTGTTAATCATCAGAATTAATTTCAAAATAATTCAAAACTTGCAGTAGGCCTTCAACAAAATAAGTATAAAACTAGTTGATTAGATTGTTGGTAAATATTTTCAGAAAATATGAATACGGAAATTGGCGGCTATTAGTTTCTTATTCAGTTTTAAAAAATAAAATAAATTATTTCAAGCCGATAAGATAACAATGCTTAGATATGTTGGTAGAGAATTGAGAGAAAAAGAGAGCGCAATTTTTAGGGGGCAAATTTTGGAACTCTGATTCATAATTTTAAATTGTATTTGTTCGAATCTTATAATAATTTGCATTTTATTGATAAACTGAGAATGGAGAAGCGAAAACTCCAAGTTAATTAAAGCATACTTTTGATCATTAACTATGCATTTTTATTATATTTAATCGAAGCTCTATTTTCTGAGAAAAAAAATGATATTTTTTTAGGCAATTCCCAAAATACTGATATATAAAAATAAATTTTTTCTACTAGAAATGAAAATAGATAAAAGTTCGGATAATATGAATAGTTCAAAACGAGATAAATCAGTAGATAAAAAAGAGAAGCAAAGGCTTGAAAAAGAAAAACGAGAGAAGGAAAAGCAGGAAAAGAAAGAGAAAGAACTGCTGGAAAAGCAAAAGAAAGAACAAGAAAAACTAAACAAAAAAACTGGACAACAGCAGAATGTTTCTGCATCGCAGACTACGTCCGATTTGAACAAAATCACCAAACAAAATTCCAAAGATTTGGACCGTACCAATTCCTCCAAGTCGTCCACAGGGTTAACTGCTAGCAAGAGCGAAAATGTTCTTAACAAACTCAAAAAGCCTGTAAGCATTTTTTCTTCATCTTCTTCGAGCAAAAAGCAATCAGAAAAGATAAAAAGTCAATCGAATTTGCTTCTGCAACAGCAGCAAGCACTGCCCAAAGGCCGCTTCCGCTGCCAAGTAGTTTATTTGGATGAAAGTGTCAAACAATTCGATTTAGATGTAAAATCTTAATAAAATTTTAACTATTTAGCATTTTATTAATTTATTTTGATAATAGAAAAATGCCATTGGAGAAGATTTGATGACCATGGTAGCAAATGATTTGGAGCTCGTGGAAAAAGAATACTTTAGTCTTACATATAGAGACATTAATAATATGAAATTTTGGATCGATCATGACAAAAAAATTCGTTCTCAACTTAAAGGACAAATAAGCACTGAAGAACCAGTTTTTAATTTTGAAGTAAAATTTTATCCACCTGAGCCAAACGTTCTACAAGAGGAGATAACGCGCTACTTGCTCACTCTTCAATTAAGACATGATATCATGGACGGAAAACTTCCGTGCACATTTGTCACCCAAGCCTTATTGGGTTCATTCACAGTACAAGCAGAAATGGGAGATTATGAAGAAGCGGTCAACAGTTGCCGTATGAACGGCTTATCTGATATTGAATATTTGGAAGGTTTTTGCTTTACTCCAAATCAAACACCAGAATTGTTAAATGCCATTGCTGAATGCCATAAAGATCATGTGTGAGTAAATTTAAAAATTCAAATATTTTCTCAATATTCTATTAAATAATAAATTAGAAAGATAATTAAATGATTTTTATAATTTTTGAAGAATTATTTAAATTTGAAAAAAATATTTAAAAGTTTAATTGAAATTAATAATTATTAATTTTTGTTAATTTAATAAAAAAAAATTAATTAATTTTTTTTCAGAGGACTAACTCCAGCGGAAGCCGAGCTTAGTTTTTTGAATAACGCCGTAAAGCTAGCCATGTATGGTGTTGATTTACACAATGCCAAGGACTCAGATGGAGTTGATATCTTGATTGGTGTGAGCGCTTCGGGACTTCTTGTATTTCGCGACTCTCTCAGGATAAACCGCTTCTCATGGCCAAAAATACTTAAAATAAGCTACAAACGAAACCATTTTTATCTAAAGCTACGCTCAGGCGAATACGAAAAATACGAAACCACAATCGGCTTTCGATGTCCGAACCACAAGAGTGCAAAACGTTTATGGAAAATAGCAGTCGAACACCACGCGTTTTTCAGACTCAGAGAACCAGAGCCGAAAAAAAGCTCAATAATTCCAACATTCAATTCAAAACATCGGTTCACTGGAAGCTCAACCTATATGCAAGCAAGGCACAGATCAATCGAACGATCACAGCCTGCGTTCGATCGTTCCTTTTCAAAACGAATATCCCAAAGCACGGACCGAGGTTTGGCTCACCAGCCTTACAATACCCCCGGATCTAGCTCACTTGGCAACTATAACAAAGTCAAGCCTCACACCAGCATCGGAAATTTGCCAAGACAAGACCTCAAGGAATCACAAGAAGATTTAGATTTAGAACAAGGCGCTGATTATGATCTTAACGATGAGTATGAACTCAGAATGCCGAACAAAAATAAGAACAACTTTCCAAATATGACCATTCCAAGCAAAAATATAGTCAATACGAATTTTAGCGATTTTGACAATCAGAATAGTAGAAATAATTCGTATTTAATTGAAAAAAGTCCTAAGCATTCTAATGAATCAAATCGACCTGTTACTTCCAATTCAAATAATTCATATGAACTAAAAAGAAATTCCGATTTTAGACCGACTAATTTTGAACAAAATCAAAACGAGCCTTTAGAAGAGTATTATACAGTAAGTATTTTATGTAATTCGAAGTTAGTTTATATTTTAAAAACCAAGTCGATTAATTTTTATCTTATTTTTAGGAATTTTTTTTTAATTAATGAATAAGTCACTTTTTAAAAATCAAGCTATCTTATTTTTAATAAAAGAATATAAACTATTCAAAAAGATTGATTTTACTGTAAAAATAATTAAATAAGGAATTTTTTCAAATTTTTTAATTTTGTTGACAAAGAATAAACTATTTAGTTAAATAAATAAAAAATTTCTGATACTTTAAATTGTAAAATTTAATCAGGTTTTTATTAAATAAATTATAAAATCTTTAAAATTTAGCCGTGTTCATCTTTAAGCGAATTTTTTCTCAACTCTTAAGTAAGATTGTTAACGAGTGAGAGTTTGTGTTGATTCTAACTAGATATTTAGAGTGATATAACTTTGATTTTGAATGAATTTTATAAAAATTTTTAATAGAGACAACCAAAACAAAAAATTAATTTAATTGATTTTTTTATTTTGAAAGAGTGTTGATAAAAATTATCAAAACGATGAGAATAGAAAGCCTTCATTTAAACATCCTATGGGTAAAACGATAGAATCCTTGAGTAACATGAACAAAATATCGACACCATTGGCTAGTCCAGCTACATCTCAGCCTCCACAAATGCCACAACGCTACGTTCCTGCTAGACAAATAAGCCAGGAACAAAATCAAGCTCGACCACCCAATATTTCGAATCGAAGCGCCCTAAATTCAGTCAATTCTAACTTCCAGGTAATAACTCAAGCTCTTTCACTTTTTAATAAGAATTAACAATTTTTCAGGACATTCCTTTAGCTGATATTGACAACTCAGATGTTTCTGTATTTGAGGAAATGTCTTTAAGAGACAAAAATAAAAAAAAGCCCTATCCAAATCAAAGCCCAAAGCCAACTTTAAATAATCTTCCCCCTAAATCTGTTCAATCTTCTGTTAATAGTATATTTGTGCAAGAACAAGAAAGAATGGCTTGGTCCGCTAAGACTGCTGAGTCCCCTATTAATGATATTGATAATGAAAATAATTATCAATATAATAGCAATATATTGAAGAAAAATTATGAAAAATTAGAAAATAACTTAAACCCTTTAGCCGTGAGATTTTAAAAATAATTCTTATAGCTGTGAATCATTGATTGTTAAATTAAATTGCTCTAAAAATTAGATCGCATTTAATTGATTTTTAATAATTTTTTAATTTAAGGGTCCTGACCCGACCAAGACATCTATTCGATCAAATGCTTCAAACCAACAAGATAGTCCATCTTATTCACAAAGATATTCAAGCCAGCAAATACCTACACCAAGCAGTTCAATTAGATCTATTGATCAAGCTAATAGTAACCAAGCACCTCAGCCAACGGTCCGAAATAGACAGCCACCCCCACCAATTCCTGCTGATAGATCCAAAAATCGTCAAAATGACTCAATTCGTTTCCAAAATGCAATTGACCAACAACGTCTTAACCCTCCAACTTCGACAAGACAGGCAACATCGTCTTCAAGCTCTTTTGCTAGACCAAATGAAACACCAAGGTCTGGATCTATGTCTTCTAATTCAGATGTTACTAGAACTAGAAAATATGTCACAAATGAAGAAGTTTATGATAAAGAAGTAAAATTAATATTTAAAATTTTATGAAAAAAAAGTAATTTTTTATTTGTATAGTTGTTGTTGAGAGCAATCAAAATGGCTACTGATCTAGATCCTAACTTGGAAGTTGATAAAGTGGAAATTTCGGTCGAGGAATAAATATATATTGGTTTTGAAAAGTATTTTATTATAGAGCTCACCAAGTTATTAAGTTTTATATGTCGTCTGTTGGTATGATTATTATTAAAGCAAAAAAATTAATTATCCTAATAATTTAAATGGAAAACATTTAAAATCCTATGTTCTATTTTTAAGTTTTAATGTATTATCTAATGTAAATATCTATTAGCTTGGTCCAATCAAATATGAAAATTTTAGACTAAATTGATTTTGATAACTTATAATTTTCAAATTAAATTTTAAATATTTTGATTATTTTAAATAAAATTTTTGATTAAATATAAATTTTTTTTTGACAAAATTTATTGATAAAAAATCCGTATATTTTTCTTAAAGATTTTAGACTTTAATTAAGAAAATTCTTATTAAGCATTTAATATCAGAATTTCTGCTCAAAAGTTCCAAAAATTTATTTATACAAATTAAATCTGATCTTAAATCATCAAAAAAATCAATTAAATTTTAAATTTTGTATTAAGTTTATAGAATATATGAAAGAAATATAATTTTCATTTAACAAAAATTATACATTTCAATAAATTTAGGGAAAGTCGATCATCCAGAATTTAATTAATAATAGAAAGTGCCATAATTTTTTTAATGAAATCTTTAATAATTAAAAAAATAATCTTACTAATATTTAATTTTTTTCTAATCTAATTCGCTTATTAATCACTAATGAAAGGTAAAAATAATCTTATCTTTTTTAAATACACATTTTATTAATAATTATGATAATATTATAAAAAAACTTAAAATTTTTCAAAAGTTCTAAAACAATTCTTAGATCTCAATTACAGCAAACTCTTGCAAAACAATGCGAGCGATAAATTTTTATCGAAAATGGCATATGTTTTTGACTTACCTCTAATTTATTAAAACATAAGCTAAATGGCTATTTATAAGCTATTTTAATAAAAAAACTCTATTCTAATAAAAAAGTATCTAAAATTGTAAATTAGCAGATATTTTATTAAAAAAAATCTAATTAAAGAAAAAATAAAAAGCTAATTTGAGAAAAAAAGAAAGTAATATTTAATTTTGTTTGCATTTGTTTGAACAATACAAATAACGTTAATGTGTTTCTTTAGGCTTCTGACCCAATCTTTCCAATTCGACTATTTTATCGTAAACTTGTTGTGGCACTTTATCGTAGTCTCTGGCATCTTCCTAATGATTATCGTGTTAATTGTTTGAAACGAATACTCTCTTTACATTGTCTGATGTTATCAATAAAAACATTCGAACTTTGCACCCATGCTTTGAAAATGAACAATCGTGCCAATATTTGTCTCCATTTTGAGGCATTCATTGATGGTCTGATCGATTTCATTTAGATTGATAGTCAGATTAATTAAAAGCTAATTACTTAATTATTTATCAATTAAAAAAAAACAATGAGTAAATGTCAATTAAATGAAACATTTGAATTTTTTAATTAACAGAGCTTAATTAATAAAATAGATGTTTTTTTAATTGATTAGCTTTTTTTTTAATAATTAGCTGCAGTTTTCATTTATTAGCGGTTTTTTTAATATTTAGATCAGTTGTTTTAGATTTAGAAGTCTCTTTAATTTATTAAAGGTGAATTAATATTTTAATATTAGAGGTAAGTTTTTATATTTTAGAGGTATTTTTTAATAATTTAGAGGTAAGCAAAGAATTTATGCGATCGAAAATTGCCTAATATTTATATAAAATTAAATATAAAAAGGGTCATTCAGTCAATGAATTAAATCATTTAATGAGAATAAGATCTCTTTATTAAAAAATTAAAAAATAATTAATTTCTACCTATTTTTCAATTTTTAACCCGGCACCATAACTCAAAAACTTGAATTTTTAAGCATCAGATTTATTTCTTAATTTCACTTTTTTTTTGCAGGATTAGAACTTGGTTTTGTAAAATTCAGTACAAAATGGCAAAAAGAACAGAAAAAAGTGTAAAAAAATTTAATAACTTTTTTTCTAAAGGTTTAAACCTAATTCTGTAAATGCAGAATGGTGCAACATTCAAAGTTGCATCAAATATCTATGCCTGCTAATTTTGCAGAGTTCAGCAGAAATTAAATTTCAATATAATCGAGTGTAGTGCATTTTGCAGAGATTTTGCACATCATTTGCAGACTTTTACAGTTGATGCAACTTTGAATGTTGCACCATTCTGCATTCACAGAATTAATTTTAAACTTATAGAAAAAAAGCTATTTCATTTTTTTACACTTTGTTCTGTTCTTTTGTACTTAACTTCACAAAACCTTAGAACTTAGGGTTTTTATCTAGCGTTTTTTTTGAGCATGTTTTTTGAGTTCTAACCACCTATTTGAAACCTGAAAATCCGAATTGCTATGCAAAATTATCCCACGCATTGTTTTGAAAGGGTTTACGGTACCTAAATTTTGTCAATTTAAAGAGATTTTAGCTTGTTTTGGTCTCAATTATTTCTTAAAATATAGTTTAATTTAATTAATTGGAAGAAAATGGCAATCAATTTAAGAATTAAAAAAATATAATATTTTGCCAAAATATTAAAGTTGTAAAACTTTAAAACTTACATTAAATATTAGATGTATTTGATTTTAAATTTCAAACTAGAATTTCTCAAAGGCTTTATTTAATTTTAAGCGATTGACGAAAAGAAATTTGATTCAAGAGTTTTAAAAAAATCTAAATGTAATTAGAAACAAAATCAACTTTCAGCAAAATTCAATTAAATTGACGCAAGCTGTCGAAGCATATATAATTTCAGAACAATTTTTATAAGAAATTTATTTTTTCACCTAAAAATTAGAAATCGTCTCCTCTACATTGAAAAAAAAGTAGACAAACATTTTTATTTACATTATTTTAACCAAAAATTTTTTAAAAATTACAAAAATAATTAGATCAATAAATGTTTTACACAAAATTGTTTTAGGCTTTTCAAATATTTTATACTGTTAAAATATTAAAAACATTAAGTATGCTCCGATATGAAATTAATCTTTTATTTCATACAGAGTAACAAATATTTTAAATTGTTTTTTAACGATGTTTTACGCTTGCAGAATAAAATTAATTCAAGGGAATTCGTTTCGAAAAGCATTTACTTAGAATCTAGGTTCTAATACTGTTTATTTATTAGATAAAAAAATTCGATTGATTACCACCAAATTTGCCAATAAAACATTTTTTATTATTTCAAAATATATTGAAATATTATTGTATTTTAAAAATAACTTAAAATTTTCCTGGAGATATTAAAAGTTTAATATATATTGGCATGTTTATTACATCATTGTAATATAAAGAAAAACTCGTTTCTTATTCACCTGGTTATAATGAGTAATTATTTTTTTTCTCAAAAAAAACTAAAAATTAGTATCTTACGTTTTTAAAAAAAAATTTTAAAAAATTTATCATTATGATTTCTTAATACAGTTCGGTTTCTAGGTAAAAAATGTTGAGGTTGTTATAGCTGTTGACTTTTTTTGAACAAGTTTTTAAGAATTTATTATAATGTATATTTTTTAATTTTAATTTTTTATTTATTTTAATTAGTTATTTAGCCTTTAAAATTATTAAATGTTAATTTTTGAATTATTTTAATCTTAGCTTTTATTATTCAAAAATATAAAAACAAAATTAATGCTTAGACATAATAAATTTCCTCTAACGAAAACTTAATCCATAAAATCTATCTTAAAATCCCTTATTGGTTTTTTGAAATTTTATAATTTATTTTTTTTAATTTTTATATTTTTTTAAATTTGATTAATCACAAAATTAGAATAATAAAAGTAAAATTTTTTTAGGTTAAAATTTTTTTAAATGGGAAAAATTGATTATTTCAATATAACTCTTGAGAAGCAAGATGCTATTTTCATTGCTGGTGAAAAATTACGCGGAACATTGAACATTTCTGTGAAAGAACGTTTAAAAATAAATGCTGTGAAAATGTTAATAAATGGTGGTGCCAGAGTACACTGGTATAAATTATTAACCAATTTTCAGAATAGTTTTTAAATTTTTCTTAAGGACAGAAAGTCGTGGAAGCGGAAAAAACAGACGTACAGTTCATTATTCTGCTTATGAAAAATATTTAAGCCATGAGATTGTTTTTGTATCAAAAAGTTCATCTTCAGATTGCTACTTAGAATCTGGTCCGTGCTCTTATCCTTTTGAAATAGTTTTACCACCAAATTTGCCAACAAGCTTTGAACATCACATTGGTCAAGTAAGATACTCATTATATGGAACTATTGATATTCCTTGGTAATTTTTTGAATGTATTTAAGCTTTTTTAAACTTTACTCATTTAGGGCATTTGATAAACACACTACTCGATCTTTCACAGTTCTCAGTCACTTTGACTTGAACACTAATCAGAATCTAAGACAAGGCTTTGGCGTGAGTGATCAAAAAGTTTTATGCTGTGGACCTTGTAAATCGGATCCAATTATTGCAAATTTTAATATTTTTAAATGTAAAATAATAAAAATCTTAAATTTAATTTGAAATTTATTAAAATTGTTTCAAAGCCGGTTTTGTACCTGGTGAAGCAATTGGATTCAATGCAACTATTGATAATAAGAGTAGTAGAAAAATCAAAGAAATGACAGTAAACTTGATTCAAGTGATACAATTTCGTACTATTAGAAAAACAAAAACATGCATTCGAAATGTAGCTAAAATCCAATTCCCAAATCAGATAAATGAAAAATCATTCGAAACTTGGAGTAATTCAGCATTGCCTATTCCGTCTGTCTGTTCTTCATCCAATGGTACATGCTCAATAATACATGTTTCATATCAAGTCCTGTTTAATTTTGATGCATCAGGAATAGCTAAAAGTAAAGATATGGCAATACCAATAGTCATTGGAACGATTCCGCTATCTTCCAATCAAGGAACAAATGCTCCAAATATTCCTTATACTTATGAAAGTTGCATATTTGGGGCAAATCCAGTTGATTTTTCAAATGAAATCGGAATTAATAAGGACCGAGGAGAAACAATTGAATCTGATTTGAATAGTTATAAACCTTTTTATCCATATTACAAAGATTTTTCTGTAAACTATTAAGCATAAAACATTTGACTGCCTTTTCAAAATATTCCCTATTTTTTTAAAACTAATTAAAAGCGTAAATATGTTTTAAAAAAGGAATTGATATCTTTTTTCTATATTCTATAAATAGTATAATCTAAAAAGAGTATTTATGATGAAATGTCAAATATAAAAAATTGCGACTTTGTTATTTATTTTTCCTTGACCATTTAATAAATTAATTAGAAAATGGAATTAATGATTAAAAGTAAAAAAGCACTTTCAAACCAAATATAATTGTAAATGTTTTTTATTTTTAAAAAGTTTCTAAGCATATTTTTAAATTGGCTAAACCACGTTTATTTAAAAATAAATAATTAAATTATATAAGTTTGATTTAATATTTATTTAAGAGAAACATAAATTGTTTCTTCGAGTTATTGGATATTTATTTTAAAGGGCGAAAATAAAACCAACAAATGGTGAAAATAAAAACAATGAAAAAAGTTGAATTGTTATAACATTTAATATATGTATTTATTCTAATCGATTGATGCTGGACTAAATTTAACTTTATTTCAAAGATTTTTTTTAAAAATTTATATTTATTAGTAAGCTTCTTGATCAACCCAATCACCTGGATTCTCTCTAAGACGAATTTCCTAATTTCATCGTAGATCAAGATAGATATTGAAAATGGTAAAGCTGGTAGCCACCAGAAAAATCTTTAATTTTGAAAAAATTTATTACCGTAACTAAGGGCTTAAATTCTTCAATTAAGACACGATTTTTGAGGCGCTTATTTGCAAGGATTTATGGTAATTGACAAATAAATAAATATATTGTACTTTAATGGGTACATGTTCTAATCTTTGTCAAGGTCTGATGACAAAGAGCAGCAGTCAAAACAGTCTCGAAAATAAGGCCAAAATTCATCATTTTGCTGTTGGTAAAATTCCTTCTAGAATTATCTAGTCTTAAGTCATTCCTTGTAGTAGAAGAAATCATTTTTCAGAATAAATGGTATTTCCACTTGTAATTTCATTTGGTTTTGAAGGAAAAGTTAGCAAGGAAAGTCTTTGACACTTGGAGGGGAGATGGCGTCACTGTCCCGGTGGTCGTTTTTGAGTCTAAGGTATACTTTATCGAAAGCGTTGGCAAAGTCAAGAAAAAGAATATCTAGCGAGATATATTTCGATATGGTTTTATTGCCAAAATCCAATGTTTGTAATACTAATTTCGTTGGATATTTTAAAATAACTTTATTAGCACAAATTACCAGAAATATTTGTTTGATTATTTAAAAATTTTATTTACTAGATCAAAAATGTTTTGAAAAAAAAATAATTTAAAATAATCAATAAATATACAGATAACTTAAAAAATATTTGGAACAAAAAACAATAAGTATGATTAAACGATTCCACCTAGAAATAAAACTTTTCGAACAATTACTCAAGCCTAAACTTTGATTTAAAAGACCTTTGAGAAAAGAGTCTTTTTCATTTGTTTGTTTCTCTTTCGACCAAGTAACACTGGTAGTCGAATAGCTAATTTCATTTCTGGCCAAATTTCTTGGATAATCATTGTCATAAGCATAATAATCTTGTTCACTCTCTTCTAGCCTCTTTTTTTCTTGACTAGGTTCTGAAACCTCGGTTAAAACACCTCCGTATTCTGAAAATTTAGTATCCACGTGACTAGTTATACCAAAAATAATGTCTTCACAAGGTGGCTTGTTAAATGAATTTGGTGTAGCACAGTTTAAGTTATGATCATTTAAGTCTTGAACTCTG
This sequence comes from Brachionus rotundiformis, assembly GCA_016802295.1. Lineage (NCBI taxonomy): Eukaryota > Metazoa > Rotifera > Eurotatoria > Ploima > Brachionidae > Brachionus > Brachionus rotundiformis. The sequence continues at coordinate 3,301,784 of JAESIW010000138.1, forward strand.
AGACAATCGTAGCCCCGAGGTCCAGCACATATCTCTGGCAATTTAATAAACTCTTGATGCATTTTATTATCCAATAACCACTTTAAATTACAATCACATTGAATTGGATTTTGCTCAAATAATATTCTATTTATTACATAATTATTATTGTCTATATCAAACACCTTAAGTGTTTCATTGATGATTATGTCTTTTTCTCCCTTTATTTTTGGATGAATCAATTGTTCAAAACAACTTCGATTTACCATTCTTAAATAGTTTCCTCTTAAGTCCAAAGTATCTATTCTAAATATGCCTTTAAAGGCATCCTTGTGAATAAATTTCAATTTCGAATTTTTCAAAATAATTTTATCAATATTATTTGCACGAAAAAAAGCATTTGGCTCGATTTCTTCAATGAATGAATTTGATAAGTGCAAATTTTTGCAATAAGACAAACCACGAAAAGTGTTTGTCTTGATGGTTATTGCTGGTATGCCATCTAGATACAAATTTTCAACAAAAGCGGTCGAAATGAATGCATCTCCTTCGATTATTTCAATGGGAGATTTTTTTTGTTCAATTGAAATTAGCAAGTCTGTAACATTTCGGAGACCATCAAAAGCATGACTCTTTATTCTCTATAAAAAAAAATTATTCGAAACCAAGACAAATTGAGAATGTTTACCTTTACTGGATTTCCGATCAAATCAATTATTCTGATAGATGAGCTAGTACTAAAAACATAGCCATCAATAAAAGAAAGTTTATTATTAACTAGAGATAAGAAGTTCAGGTTTTTTAAACTTCCAAAAGAGTGAGGTTCTAAATCAATCAAGTTGGGATTATTGGCAATGATTAATGTCTTAAGTTGAGGAAGATTGCGAAAAGCAAACATACGAACTATGGTCAATTTTTTACAATTTTCGGCTACAATTGTCTCCAAACCATCTAGTCCCTGAAAAAATTTAAAATTCACTAGTTTAAAAGGTTCATTTGTTTTAAAAAAATGTAAAAATAATTAATGTTATAAGCAGAATAAAATTTTAATCAAAAGTATTTTTTTAATTCTCGACCTTTTTTTCACAGTCTTTTTAGTCATGAAAATATATTTTATCATGTTAGAATTCTTTATATCATGTTTTAAATAAAAAATTGGCTATTATTTTAAAATAATCAAACTTAAAGCATTAATTTCATTTCAAATTTAATTAACTTAAAACTTAAAATGTATGAATTAAAACTTTACAACCTTTAGTAATTAAAATATTAGATTAAAAAAGATCTCAAGTTTAAAAGATTATTTTGAGAATAGAATCGTGTTTTTTCAATTTGAATATTTATCTGTTGATCTAAATAAAAGCATTTCTTGTATTAGAAAAATTAACTTGATTTAAAGCAAGTATTTGATTAAATTCAAGATTCTTAATTATGAACAAATAAATAATGAACAAAAATAATTATTTATTATTTGCTAGAATACCTCTCTCTAATAATTAGAATTTTAGCAGAATTATTATTAAATAAATTTTTAAAAAAAGATTAAAATTTTGCTTTTTATATATCGAATCTGATTAATAAAGTATTACCTGAAATGCATCAGATGGAAATTCGAAAATGTCAGTTCGAGACAAGTCTAAATGAGTGACCGAAGACAAATGTTTCTGTATCAAAATAGAGCCACTAAATGAAATTTTTGGTATAGTGTCAAACGATTTATTCAGCTTTCTGCTTTGGCTTGATTCATCTTGATAGAAATTACAATTGATCATGATCGATGGTGAATATGATCCAACATTTCCCACAATATCTGGCTCATTGGCGTATTTTGGATTTGTATACTCGCACCAGCATGATTCGTACTCAATGGGACACAGATTTTCTCGACGTTTTCTTCCATTAAATATTGTCCTATAACCAGCTATTGGCCAAGATTGGTTTATAACAAGCAGAAAAATTATCACACAACAATAATTCGTATACATTTAATTTAAGCGTTGTTTTTTTAAATTTTATATTCAACAAAATAATTAATAAATTTTTATTTTTGACTTTTTAATTAAACATTAGTGCAAAAATTAGTGTAATTACACATTTCCTGTTCTCTGTCTTCTCAAATCAAATCGATTGACTGTTAAATTTTATCTAGTATCATGTAAATATCTAAAGCATATCTGAATAAAAGATAAACAAAAATTAAAAAATTTCAAATATATATAAATTTGATAGTATTGCACGATGCATCAAGATATAATCAGTTGATAAAGAATTTCCTCAATCAAAACTAGCAGGTAATTTGGCACAAACCAAATAAAAAAATTTAATTTCATACTGTTTTTTTATTTAATTAACAGTCATTAAATAAATGAATTTTTATAAAATTGCTCTAAAACACTCCAGGTTCATTTTCATGTACTTAATTAAGCTAACTAGTTTTTTTTAGCTATATTTTGGTTTTAAAAAATTATCAAATTATATAATTGATCGATACACCTAAAAAAAAAGACTACTAAAAGAATAAACTAATAAGATATCTATAAAAATCAATAAAACGGTATTTTTATTTGTACTCTGGAACTTGTTTCATTTTTATTTTTAAGTTTAAAAAAATTATTTAAATTATATAACTAATCAATACACCTAAGTAATAAATAAATAATATATATATATAAACATAAATAATGTTTATATTTTTTAATTAAAATTTTAAGTCAACTTTTAAGATAACAATTAATATTTAGAATTAGTCACAGACGCCTTAGTTCCAATAAAATAAAGTAGCTGTGTTAATTTGTAAAAGGAAATTTTCTTTTGGCATTTTTTGTCTGTCACTTAATTTTGATATTAAATATCAATTGTAAATAAATATTCATAGATCTTAGTTAAAATAGTCCGAAAATTAATCGGACAAATTACAAAAAATCAATAAAATCATTTTCTATTTTTATAAATAAAACTTAAGGGAAAAATTAAAATTATTGATGATTAATATGATAAAAAATTGAATGGCCAGTCTCCAACTCGTTGGAAAAAGATCACTTTTTTAAAATTTAAACAAAATTAATTTATTTACTTTTCTCATATAAATTAATTTTTAATTTTTATTTGTTTTTTGGTGCATATGAATTTAAAAATTAATAGAATAACTAATTTATTCGAATTAGTTTTTATGAACTAAATTAAGTCAACCAAGTTGGCATTACATTTTTATTTGAAATAAATTTTTCCTAATAATGTAAATTAAATCAGCAAAGCCGAAAAAAATGTGAGCTTGGGTTCCTTATAATATAATGCTGAATGAATGTTAGCCTGAGAGAATAATTTTAATCTAAATTGATTGTGCACTTTAAAAATTGCTTTCGACTCTAAATTTTAATTAAAATATCCTACTACATTGGTTCTTGAGTATTTAAGAACTATTTTAATTAAGAAAGTTAATTTAAATCTCTGAAATCTATATAGACAATTTTACATTTAAAGAATTATCTGCTAGTTTTAATTTAGCAATTTGTTCAGTAACAAAAAAATAATAAAGTTCAAAAACACTTATAAATTTATCTAAATTTGAAGTCCATAAAATATTTAATATTCAACACTGATTCATATATTCCAAGTCTCATCGTATTTTGTTTCTATTATCTTACAGATCCAATTATCATAATCAAACACAACGAGTGGTTTTAAATCAAAATTTCTGATAAATTTACAACAAATTGGTCCATCTTTATTTATTTAGCTTTAAGAAGGTTGAAGTTCGATTATGATTGCGATTTATTAGTTAAAATCTAATTAAAATCTAATCTATTTGTTTATTATTGTCTAGCACTAAACGGATAGCTTGGCTACTTAAATTATTAATTTATTTTTTCTTCTTTAAAATCTTTCAATTAATTCCAACTTAGAGGAAACAAAACGCTTTAAATTGAATTTTCTGAAGCTCTATTCGGATAATTTCTTAACTGTCAATAAATCACAAGTCTCCCAAGTATTCCGAAATATGATCTATCTTTTAAAAAAATAGAAAATTATTACGCAATTTAGTGATTTTTAATTAGGACTCTGGATATCATATTTCGATCGGTTTTCGGCATTTACTGCCTCAATACGAATCTTGATATGAGAATATTAAGCATTCAGCATTCAACTTATTAATAAATTTAAAATTTGTGATTTTTATCTGTTAAAAAACAAGATTTTTAATTAAAATTTTGAAGATAATTCAATAATTGTATGAATTATAAAATTTTATTAAAATAAAATAATAAGTAATAAAAAAAATTCTAAATCTAAATTTCCTTTTAGGTACAACCAATTTTAGAATCAATTATCTAACATTAACGCGCTTGAAACTGTAAAAATACTCAATTTAAAAAATACTTTTTATTTAATAATCTTTTTGGAGCAAAAATATGAAAATACTACTCGAGCTATGCTGAAATTTTAAATCATTATTTAATACTAATCGAATTTTATGCATTAAAAAAACTAATTAATATTAATCTGATAATAATTTGGCTAAGACGATTAAACGAGTGCGCAAAAACCTTTTTAACCAAATTACAAACAAAGTTAAAGTTTTGTTTGTTCTTTTCAAATAAAAATAAAAAATCAATTTTTAAGAAAGTTTAAATAAATTGAACAAAACTCGAATATCATTAATTGTAATTGAAGTTTAATAGATTTTTTTCATTTAAATAAACAAGCTAATTTTATTTGATTTGAAATAGATTCTCATTTTTAGCTAAGAGAAAATATCAGTCCTACTTAATATACAGATCCCAAGAGTGTAATTTTAAATCTTAAGACTCCTAAGAACAATTAGAAAACAAAATTTTTAAGTGACAATGTATCATTTTTTAAGTTTATGCATTTTATTTTTAAGTTTTTTTTTCTTTATTGCTCGAAGAAATTTTTGCCAAACATTAATTTAAGAAAAACAAATTTGGAGAATTGTTTTCTTACGTACTCAAGTGAGAATAGCAAATAATATCAGCTTTAATTGAACAATAATAAACTTAATAAAACAATAAATTTACAATCGGTCTCATAGAATCAAACCAAATTCTCAGTCGACTTGAATGTTTTAATTTGAATTAGAAGCTAAATAATTGTAAATAGCAATTACCGGAAAATAATGACATTCTTCAAATTAGGCTCATACAAGAAATTGCTCTCTTCATTATGTGAATCAAAAATTTTAATTGAATTTTGCATTAGTTCTCAAGGATACGATCAAGCATTCAATTAAAATATTATTAGATATCGATCACTTATTTACTGCCTCAGTATCAAAACTTTTTTTGCTTTATCGATGAGATTTTCCTCCAATTTTAGAAAAAATACACATTTACAAATATGAAGCTCATTATTTAAAAAATATTAATTGAAAAAATCCTTAATCATATAATAATTTCAAAACCTATAAGTAGGTTTTTTATTTTTCATAACTAAAACGCTTAATTTTATCTTTAATAAACAATATTGCCTAAGAAGCTGAAACTTTTTTAAAAAAATAATTGAATACTTTTTGTCACATATAAAGATTTAAAGAAAGTAACATAATTGATATTTTTCTTTATATTAGCATCAAAATCTCGCTTAGGCTATAGTTGTTGATTAATGCCCTAGAAATTTCCTCTAAGGCATCTTGTTCTTAAAAGACTTTTTGTCTGACTTTTTCTAGCTGATTAAATAAGTCTAATCGTCCTTAAAAAATGTTACATCGCCAACTGCTAAGATGGCTAAAGAGAAAAATAATTATTTTTATTCCAGTTTTTCTAAAAGGATTTACAATAATCTTAATATAAATTTAAACTTTTAAAAGCCTATTTGTAAAAAAAAAATTTTTTTCCGAATACTTAATTTTACTTTGGCAAACAAAAACCTACAACCAAAAGTCATATTTTCCTAAATTTCAACCAACATATAATTAATTTGAATTTTATTAAAAAAATTGATTCATTATTGATTTATAATTTTTCTTAAATTCTCAAAAATAAAACAAATATTTTCTTTATTTTAAATCGACTCTTCCGAGAAATCAATTTCCTGATTCCTTTCAATCAACAATCGATTACCAATACCCAACCTTCCGATTTAAATGAACATCTCACAGTTTTAAATTAATAAGCGGCATCTATGAATATTTGCGTCATACGCAGTCCTCAAGCAATATGTCTAATCAATAAAAACCAATAACTAAATTAAACTCTTTTCAGCCAATTCTCGAGTTTATCCAAATAAAATTTTAGGGAATGAATTTTCTCTCTTGATACTAATAAAATAAATTCATAAAAAAATTATATCAATTTATTTAAATTAATAATACAGCTTATGAGCATCTTTTTTAATTTAATAAAATAAATCAAACAGCACAGTACATTAATTAAATCTAAAATAGTAATTTAATTTTAAATTTTTTCTTGTCTAAAAATTACTCAATATAATTAAAATTAAAATTAACCACTGCAATTAGTTAGATAATTTTTATGAAATAAATTAAGATAAAAGTTGATAATGGCTTATTAAGTGTGTATAAAAGTACTTCAACTATCCATCATTTATTCTTCTCGATACTTGTGCCTAATTAAAGTATTTTAAATTAATTGTAATTTTCATAAAGTTGTTCGTAAATGATCAGCTAAAATTAATTTCTCGTTAATGAAGAATAAAAATTTAAAAATTCTTCAATTCATAGGGAATAAATTATAGAAATTAATGAATAGATAAAAAAATTCGATTTGTTTCTATTCAAGCCCGAAAAACTGTCTAACTCTTGAGTGAACACAATCACAATCAAAGATATTTAAATTTCTTTTTTATTGATGTTTATTTTTAAAATTTATTTTTTTTATAAAAGATATATGCAGACACAAACTATAAATATGGAACAGAAATCAAAAAGTTACTGAATAAAGAATAAAAAATGATAAAGCGGTTCATTCACGACAAATTCTTTGATTATTGAGTTCAACTAAGCGGAAATTGAACTAAACATCAATTCAATGACTAGGGATATAAAATTAAATCAAATTCTTATTAATTACTGATTTAATTCTCTCGTTGGATTATTTAGAATAAAATTTAAAAAAAAAGCTTAATAAATTTTACTTCTTGCTTGCTTGGATTTAACTAAAACGCTTTTAATTTTCCGCTCAAATAATAATAGTAAAAAAAGAACTGTCAAATGCATTTTGATTATAATTTAAAGAATCTTATAAATTAATAATTTATTTTGTAAATATATCGGCATTTTATATAGAAATTAAAATTTTATAGAAAATTTGTTAAAAAAAAAAAAAAAATGTTTCTTAAATCAATAGAAATAAAGTGTCGAAAAATTAGAATTTTTTAATTAATTTTTTGTTCCCGAACAATTTTGAAAAAAAATTAAAACTAATAAATTTAAACTGTTAATAAGAAAACTCTCAGTTAGAAGTGATGGAATGAAACTGAAACAACCATGGTACACGATGGATTCTTTTTTGCGATTAATGCGAACTCTTACAAGTTAAATCGATTATTTCGTTTTAACTTAATAAAAAAACCATTCAATTTAGTAAATTAAATTTTATGACCAAAGTAAATGATTTATTGGTTTAATCAAAATTAGTCTCTATATGCCCAATTCTAACTTTTTTTCTGTTGATTTATTAATTATTCATAAAGACTAAAGTTTTTTCCTTACAATCGATCGACAATCAAATTTTTTTTTAATAAAAAAAAGTTATTTGAAAAGACTAGACATTCATTGTAAAATTAAATTAAATTCTAAATAAATATTTAGTAAAAATAAATCAAATTTTTTTTAATTTCTTTTCTTAAAATCAAATTTCATGGTTTAAAATTATCTAAATATTTCAAATTCAATACTCATAATTGGAAATAAGCACAATAATTTGTCACAAACTATATTCTATATTCTATCTTATATCCTTCTATTTTCATGAATCTTTTTCATGTCATTTCCTTGGTTTTATTGTACTACCATTGAAGAAATTGGTAATTTTTTAATAAAAACACTTGCTTTAACTTAATTTTAAAAAACCGTTTTCAAGGATTATGAGATATAAGTATTTTAATCTCTCTTGATATGATCTTTTTTTATTTGGTAGAACCTACTAGCTTTGTGGCTCTTTTAAATTTTTCAAGAATATATTCACAAATACCTCCTGTATACTCCTGTTGAAACAATTTTCTATTTGGCTCAATATTACTTTACTTGCTTTATTTAACTCTAAATAACTCTTTTAATAGACCCTCAGGACTTAAAAAACTAAAATGTGGAATTTCTTGTCATCATAATTTAAGGTATTGATTAATTAATTAAGAAATCAATAGTTTTGAAAAATGAAATAAGAATTAAAGTATTTCCGCAATAAATTAAATAAACTTATCCTTTACCACTATTAAAATTTCGGATTTAATTTCTAATCAAACATTTGGTTATTAAATTTCAAGAGTAATTTTATCAAAATAATTGTCAAAATAATGTTAGTTATAGATTGAAAGAAATATAGGATTTTTCAGTCGAATCGTTTAAGCATTTTAATTAAAATATCTATTAGAATAATTAAATGGTCTGCTAGAATATGATAAATGCATGAAATTATTTCATTTTTAGAGCAAATAAAAAATTAATCTAGTTATTATTGATTAGTTAATTAATTTGTTGAAAATTAAAAATAGTCGAATATTTAATTAAATAATAGTAATATGGTGCAATAGGTTAACCTGCAAAATATCAAAATCCCTAAGGATTGTTTAATTTCGAAAAATTTTGAATTTCTTCTAAAATTAATCTAATCTTCTAAATTTAAATACCAAATGTTTAATAATTTACAAAATTTATTTAATGATTTTTGATTATATTTTTGAATTTTTTAATAACAAAAAGAAACTAAATTAAGTAATAGTAACAATTCTCGAAAAAGATTTAGGTGTATATATTCAAAGTGACTTGAAATGGACTAACCAAGTAAAATATTGCACGAGTCGAGGAAATCGTATTTTAGCTATGATTAGAAAAAGTTTCAGAAATTTAAACATTGATACATTGAGAATGCTCTACACAGCACTGGTTAGACCTCATTTAGAGTTTGCCATTAGTTCATGGTGTCCATTTCTTGAAAAAGATATTTTTGAAATCGAGAAAGTACAAAGAAGAATGACAAAAATAATCCCTTCACTTCGAAAATTTGACTACTCTAAAAGACTTGAAATACTAAATTTAACTGATCTCAAAGTTGGAAGGATGAGAGGAGACTTAATCCAACTTTTTAAAGTTATTAAAAGATACGAAATTATCAATTTTGAAAATGGTATTAATTTTTCTCGAAACCAGTCGTATAGCTTAAGAAGACATGACAAATGTATAGTTAGAGAAGATGTGAAAAGTTGCATGCAACGATATCATTTTTTAACAAATCGAGTAGTTAATGTCTGGAATAGTCTACCTCAGTACATCGTCAATTCTGAATCAATCATTAATTTCAAAATTAGCCTGGACAAATGGCTCAAGAAACAGTCTAATTTACTGCCATAGCTTCGAAGAAGCTTAACCCAATAGGGTCGCAGTATTATTTACTACTACTACTACTACTACTAATAAATCAATTTCGGGAAAAATCTGTAAAACAAAAACGAAAAATTTAAATGTTTAAATATTTTTAAAACCAAATTTTTTATCAAAAGTGAAAAATCTAAAGTTTAAACATTTTCCTTTTAAGATACTACTTCTTTTTGTTTATTCTTGATGAGAACGTACGCTTATTATGTCAGCTAATAAAAACTGTAAAATTTCAATGAAAACCAAGAAAAATACCAATTTTTATCTAGACTAATTTTATTCTATAAAAAGTTAATGTCACAAAATTAAACATGGTAAAGTGGTCAAAATTTTTAAACTATTCTGGCTTGGTAAATTTTCCAAAGAATAGAATTGCGTTATGCTTCTTTTCATGTATCAAGAATAAAAATGGTCTATCACAGATAAAATTTGCCGGTTCAAAAAAAGCAGCCATTCTTGTCATCATAACAACACCTGTAGCTGCAGCTGCTTCAGTACCTTCCTCGTTTACTTCGACAACTGCTTGATGAACAACTTTAGATATGTGCAAACCATTTGGATCGCTTGCAATCCCACTAAAGTCAGCTTTAATTTCATCGAATGGCAAATTTGCTCCCAAATTTTTAAAATGATCAGATAACTAAATTCATTTTATAAAATAAAGCTAATATTTTTCTTGATTTAAAATTACTTCTGCTTTGAACTCAAGCTTGAATTTTGGTACTTGAAGGTTTAATTTTTCTTTTGGTATTTCGTTTACCATGATTTGATGCAACACTGAATCATTAAGTTGATTCTCGACATGACCCAATGTTTGTCCTTCATGAGGCAGTATAATAGTCATTGAAATATTTTGACCAGCATACGGCAGCTCGCAAATGTCAGCATCGATTCCTGCCGGCTTATAGATATATCTGAACTTTTTGCTACTTTTCATCATTTGTACCTTTTTGGTAGAACCATCTGCCAAATGGAAATCTTTTTCAGTTGTAAGATTCGATTCAAATTTAAGATCCCAATTTCCTTTAAAATAAATTGCATTGACCAATACTAATCTAGTTAATGCATTTAGAATGCTTGGGCTAATTAAATCTTTTATTTTTCCATTAGTTTGTTCAGACACCCAGTTATTAATTGTCGAAGCAGATTCATTTGCGTTACTGTAATTCAAATTTTCAACATCAGCGTGAAAATTTTTTTGCACCGAGCTTAGATATTCGCTTAGGATTTGGTAGCCTTGTTTTGGATAAAGTTTATTAGCAGTTTTGATTACGACGTCTCCACTCAAACTGTTTATGCTTGAAATCAATTCTTGGTTCAAGCTTAAAATTTGGTCATTATCCATGCTAGAAAGGCTCAATAAATCTCTCAATTGTAAAGCTGTTTCACATTTGGCTCCGGCATAGCACATTGCCAATGCGGTTGAAATGCTGAATGGTGATATGAAAAAATTTTCATCTTTATTTTAGATTTTTATAATTTTATTTTAGATAGACTAGAATTTTGATTAATTACCTTTACCGGCATTAACTTGGTTGAAAAGCTTGTGGGTAAAGTTGTTCAATGAATTTGATAATGACATTCTTAGAAAAATCTAAATATTTAAAATGGTTTATTACAATATTTTTTCTTCAATTTATAAAGGAATCCTTTTCTACTAGTAAATGTAAAAATTTTGTGATTTATTTTCAAAATTATAATTTGATAAATTACTTTTCTCTTACAGTCATAATTTAAAAATAAAAACCTCTGAATTTCATAATAAAAGCTAAAATATTCAAAAAATTTCATGAAACTTGCCATTATCCCATTTTTGCTAAATTAAAGTAAATAATCTTTATGATTAACTAAAAATATTTTAGTACTCAACTGCTGTTATCTAATCTAGAGCAAATAAATTGTGAATTTATTAAGCTTTGAGCTTATAAAAAATTTAAATGAATCAAACGATAAAAGGCTTAAGTGAATGTATGAATATGCTTTAAAGTTGCTATGTTTTATAGAAAGGATGATTAATCATATTTCTAAATTTCATATCATTAATGATTCATTAAAAAAATCAATTAATTTAATGTTTGATGAGCAAATTTTAAAACTTTAGCTTTTAAAAAAACAAAAAAAAGAATGTATTTTGATTGAAAATCAGATTTTAAGAAATTGTTTTCAATTAACTCGAATTGTTTACAAAAATAAAGGAATAGTAAAAATTTCTATTAAAATTTAATATTTAAAAAAAATTTTCTTTTATTGATGACAAATTTTTGGTGATCTTTTAAAAAAAATATCATTGATTGCTTAAACACGAAAATTTGTTTCTTTTTTTTAAAATTTTTTGTAAAAATTATTATTATGTTTGATGTAAATTATTATGTTAGATATATTAGTTTAAATTCATTGTTGTATTATGTGAATCCTAAATATTATTTAAAGTTTTATTCTATTTAATTTCTATTATCTTTGCTATTATTTTTTAGTTTATAGAAATAGAATATTGATTTACCTTGAAAATGCCTTTTAAAACAATATTAGATTTTTATTTAATTTGTTATGGTAAATAAAATTTATTTCTAACATAATCCATTTGAATTTTGAGTTTGAATTTAGTTTTAGATTTTTTCATCAACTGTTTACTAAAATATTAGTATATCTTTAATATTAAATTTGAAATTAAATATTAGAAAAATTCTCTGATTTAAATTTTTTTTAATAAATTGCATTTAATTTTAATTTTTTTATTTAATAATACTTAAATTGTTAAAAAATAAGTTCGTTTTTATTTTATCTTTTTTTCCTTACTTATATCAAAATAAATGACAGTTTAAAATATTGTGAAGTTTAATTAATTACTCAAGTTTTTATCTAAATAAATTGGTGACTTAATCATTTTAATATCGCCCTGCGGTCTTACTACTACTACTACTACTAATATCGAAATTCTTTTAATAATTTTTATAATTTAATAGTTTTATCGTTCATATTAATTACCTCCCTTTTAAAACCAAATATCAATATAACCGCTTTAAATATATTTCAAAGACAAAAGTTTTTATTTAGAAAACAAAAATAGTGAAATAGGTTTATTTGTTAATAAACAATATAGGACATACAAAAAATATACATTTTTTATGTATCCGCAATTAATTATATAAAATGAAGTAATTAAAATTTGATTTAAAAAAATCGCCTTTAAACAAAACAGCTTTGAAAAATAGCCTATAATTTGATTATCATTTATCATTTGGGCTTTAAATACAAGTTTTGCTTTAACCAAATTGAAATTGCAAATAGAAACAAAAAAAAATTCTAAAAGGTATACCAAATAATTAGTCGCTACTGATATAAAGAATATAGCTATTGGAAAAGACAAAATCTATCTAATTTTAGAACTTTGTTTCTTTCAAAAGAAATCTATATTTCCATAATTTTGCTATATTTTTATTATATATAATATAAGTAAGTAAAATTATCCCTTAAGTAGGTATTTTTTTATGCATGAAAATAACTTAGGTAACAATTATATGCCCAATATAACTAGTTAATATATAAATTACTTTCAAAAATTTAATATGGTAGTACTTAGTGATGCTTCACAGCAAAAAATACCCTTACAGCAAGAAATAAGGTAACGCGTCTTTATATCATAAAATGTATTTAATAAAATGAATTAATAGAATTATTAAATCATTTGAAGCAATCGTTGATTAGTAAGAAAAATAATCAATCATAGTCTTGTTTGATACCCTTTATTAATACCATTTTTTATTTGAAAATAAAAACTGATTAATTGGTAAAAATCAAAATAGACTTTTTTTAACATTTTTTTTTTCATTATTGAATTTTGACATCTTGTTATAATATAAATTAAAGAAAATTAAGTACAAAAATTAAATTTGTATAAAATTTGAGACTAGAAAGTGTCGCGATTTTTAAATTAAGACAAATATGTATTTTTTATTCAGAACATTTTTCCAAAGATCTTACTTTCTTTTTTAATTTTATCTTCATTTTAGTTAAATTAAATATACTTTTTACCTTATTTATTAATTGTCTAAGTCGTTAAGTCTCTTTATTTGTCCATAGCATGATAAAAATTTTACCAATTATCTGAAGGGTCAAATTAAATAAAAATTTTATACCATGAAACAATTTATTAGAAATTACAGATAATACCAAATACCAAATAAAAACTTTTTTTAATTTTTATTAAGAAATAATTTTACTTGATAATTACACCTAATTATATTAAAATCAATTTGAAATTTTATAATTTCTGAAATTACAAAAAAAATACAAGATTAATAAATGGAATTTTGTAATAAAAAAATACAAATAATTGATAAAGATTATCGTTCATTTCAAATTTTTAAAATTACGTCTCAATCAAATACATTTTATTTTTGCCTTTTATTAACCAATATTAAACATGCCCTGTCACTTTTCTATTCGGTTCTGGGAGTAAATAAACCTTGGATGCATCTTTTCCCAATAGCTCTTATTCGTTATTATCTACAATGAATGCTTGCATGTAAATTATTAATTGCTTGTCTATAGTATTCTAAATGTAAATTAAAAGCTCACCATTGTGGCACAAATCAACAAAATTTTAATTTTATTAAATAGTTTAGCAAAAGTAATGGTCATGTTAATTTGTGTTATTGCACTTTCAAAAATATTACCACCATTCATATAATTATTATCTACAAAACTAGTTGATGTAAAGGTAAAAGGTAAAAATTTTCGATTTGTTTGTAATTGGTGGTACTTTTTTGCCATACTTTAGTGGTTCCTTTTATATTCTTTAATTAATACAACTTCCAAGTGCATCTATTCTACTCAAACTAGATTATTATTTTGATATTTTGGCAAATTTATAATTGCGGAATAATTTGGGTTGTCTATATGATAAGAATTAATTTCTTTTATTGTTTATTATTCGTTTTGTTGTTCTCTTGTACTATAATTATTTGATAAATTTTACCAAAAGACTTTTACCTGCAACTTTATTACCAATTTTAGTTTGTAAATTTATTATTAAGAGATTGGCTGTTGTATGATTTGATCTTCCACGCAATTTTCTAACCAAACCAAATAAATAAATTTCTAATTCATCTAAATATCTACGCTGGCTAAAACATCTTGTAAGCATTTAAAGATAATTTTGATAAATTATTTACCAAATTACAACCATTCGTTAGTTTTAATTAAATTTACACTCATTTTAAACCAAGTTTATTGGAATAAAAATTTTCAAAAAAATAAAAAATTGAATCATTTCGAATATTGACTCCACAATTAACCAAATGCAAATGATATGCAAAAGCTCCCTTGAAAAAATTCTCAATTGAATAGTTTTTTATATCAACCAAATATCTATTATTGAATTCATCGAATCCACAAACTGTCTCTTTACTAAATCGTTTCATTTTTCCATCAAAACACAACCATGCAGAATCGAACAAAAAACTATGGTAAATCTTAAGTCTAAACCTTCCAAACAAATTTGCTTTTATTTTATTTGACAAACTAAATGGATGGAGAGAAGAAATGAGCGCTGAAGTTGATTTTTCTTTAGAAAATATTCTATCATAAAAATCTTTATAACTATTGCCCAAGTACTTATTTATTCCGATTATAGCCGTGTTTATATTGTTTACATAGGACCATTTATAAGCAAAATTTTCTCTCCATAAAAGATTAGTTTCTTTAAGAAATATTACATCTCCATCAACATAAATGCCCCCATAAAGATCTAGAACAATGAACCTTACCAAATCACTTAAGGAAATTAAATTAAAATAGCGCATTCGAGTATTTTCTTTGCAAACAGGATAATGATTGATGATTGAATTATTAAAAATTTTTGACTTTTCGCAAAGCTCGCCTAGATTAAACTCTGCTATCTCAAATGTTCCATTTTTAATAAAAGCCGCAAATTTTTCAACCAATTCATTTTCTATTTCTACTGGAAAATTTTTCAGCTTCCAAAAAATGTATTTGGAACAGCAGAGGTTTTGGGAATAAAAAAAAGACATAACATTCAGGAATAAAACTCGGCGCTTAAAATTGTATTCAGGACAATCTGGTGGATCAGTCAATTGCCAAAATGTGTGATGATAAATCGGCAATTTCAGGCCATTAACACTGAAGCAATCATCACATGGATTATAGTGGTAGCTTGAGGATCTTTTCGCTTGAATTTTCTGGTCCAATTTTGACAACTTTCCCAGGCATTTTTCTAGCTCTGTACTTTGATTTCGAGAATTGCAAAATTTTTCTACAATTTCTTTAAAATCATTGTAATCATTAGCCGAATTAATTAGGAATAAATTAGATTTTAGATTTGTTGAATTCCTAAAATAGCGTTCGTGTTTGTTTTTGTTTAATATCCAAATAATCAATAAACTAAAAAGTATGTTGCTAAGAAAAAATTTTCTCTTAAAATTTTTCATTTTTATAACAAAATATACATTTATAAAAATTTAATCAATATCTACAACAACAACAACAACAATAAAAAGATAACTCTACAAATTAAATAAATTTTTAGATCTAAATTTGCGTAAAAAAGCATTTTTTATAAATTTTCAAAAGAGTAGTTACCAAAGAAACAAAAAAAAAACAATTAAAAAAAATTAAAATCTTTAAATCTTAAAAATAAATAAAATATAAAATATGAAATTTAGTTAATGCTAAACTGAGTTGAATTTTTATGATATTTAAAAAAATGAAAAAAACAAAATCACATTTATTTTTTCCTTTTTTAAAAAAGCATTAATTTAAAAAAAAAATTTCCGATGCAAGAAATTAAGTGAAAATTTTTATCAAATTAGATTTCATTTATTTACTTTATTTTTCAAACATTTCTTTATTAAAATGTATGAATATATAATCGTTGAAATCGATGTATACTAAAACTAAAGATTAAAATTTATACTTAATCAAAATAAACGGATAAATTAAATTTTTATAAGATAATAGAGAATAAAAAACAATGCTTTAGTCATATTTTCATCATTTTCATTTAAACTTATATTTTTAAAAGATAATGTAGCTTTCATTTAAAATACCTCCTTTTTTATAATGAATCTTAAACTTATTGAATTTTTTTTCATAAAATATATTAATTATTTATGAGAAAAAAAAATTTATAAATTTTAATTTTCAATTGCTGTTTTTATTTGGAAAAATTTTCAACCATTTGTTCTGAGTGTTGAAAAATCGTAATTGAAATTTAAAAAAAATATTGATATTAAGTTTGTGCTGAATATTTGTCTATAATAAATAAAGTTTTCAAATTTAGGACTACTTGATCGTGTCGAGGTACAAAAAGGCTTCATTATATTGCCCATATTATTAATTATCAAAATTTAGCCTCTTTTAGTTAATAAATTTTAAATAATCAGAATTTAAAATTTAAGATTTCATTAAGAGTTATTCGAGATTTTTTTTTTATACTTAATTTGTTAAACTATTGAGAAGAAAAATAATATTCTTAAGTGTCGGAGCAAATTTTTAAATACAATATGGGATTTTTATATAATTAATTATTTATCATATAATGTTTTGAACTCAAGCTTGCTAAGAATAAAATGAAAATTTTATAATTCTATAATTAAATAAATATCATGAATATGCAAAGCTGAGTGATCGGAAAGTTTTAATTAAATTAAATAAAAAGATTACTGTTGAGTGATTAATTTTGTTTTTTACCGATAAATTTTTAGAAAAAATCTTAGTTTTAGTTGAAGAGAAGCAATTTTCTAATTGAAAAAAATATAAAAAGTAAATATTTTTAATTTTAAATCAAAAATTAAAAAATTACATATTTATTGATTTTTGTTGACAGAACCCTAACTTGTCACTACAGTAGTGATCTTAATACTCTTTCAGTCATTGAAAATTAGAAAAACGTCTTAAAGTTATCTTTTAATGACCAAGAGAAAGTAGGAGCTATAATAATGTAGATCCTCCAGTGTAAGAAAAACTACTCCTTTTTCATTAAAACTAAGTCAATTTATGTAAATCATTAATTATTGTAACCAGTGACAGTTTGGTTAAATGTTTATATTAATATATTTAAATATCAGTTAGATACAAAGGTATTATTGAAAGGAGACAGTATGAGTCCCAGAACTAGTCCTAGTAACCAAAAAAAATCATAGTTCACGCGGTAACATTGACTCATACAAAAAACTCATTTATTTATTTGTTTTTAATTGATTAAAGGTTCTTAATCTCAGTAAATTTTGACATTCTTATGTAAGATATAATTCTATTCATGGATAGCTTAGCTGATTTGTTCGGTTTAAATTAATTAAATTTTAAATAATATCAAAAATGATTTTTTGTTAATTACATACACAAATTAATAAAATATAAATTTAATATTTTTCTCGAGAGATTTTTTTATGATTTAAACAACAAAAATCATTTTTTACCTATCGAATTTTATCTTGTTCAAATTCAAAATAAAACACAATTCTAAAAATTAAAATTATTAGTTAACTACCATAATGAGATCCTAGTTTTTCCCTACAGAATCAAACCTGTAGTAGCCAATTTTTGGTATTATTATGTATTTGTAATTAAATTAGAAATTAAATTTAATGCTATCAAGTGATCAAGTATCAGACTGTTTTTCATTTATTATTAAAAAATTAAATAAAATTTATTTTCTTATTTCCATTTTATTGACAATCAATTAAAAAAAAACATTTAATTTTACAATAAATTTCTAGGTGACGAATTACGTCTTAATTTGACATTTTTGTTCTTTCCATGATCATTAATTTCGAACAGTTCTCGATCCGTAGGCGAATGTATTGAGCCCATACTCAAACTTGACATAGATCCCATGATTAAATTGCTACTTGAAGACATGTTGCCAAAATTAGCTGATCCTTGGTTCAATGTTGACGAACTGCTAGTGTTCATAAGATTCATCTGATTCGGATTGCCCAAGTTATTCGTCAATGAAGAATTCAAACTGGCATTCTTCTCACAGGTGAAATTTTCATTATCTGGAGGCAAACAAGTTTCTACCATAGCTTCTAAACAATCAATAAATAATTCTACATTTTCTGGTTTTTCACGTCCGATTGAAAATGGTTGTGCAAAGCGCCACAATCCACCGAATCCGCACGACTGCAAATACGAAAGTTGCTGCTGATTCGACTCGGTCATTTCGCATGTAGATATCATATTTTGAATTATTGATTGAACACTGTCCAAAATGGATTCGTCTAGTGACAATTGTAATATATGATTTATCTTTGAATCTAGAAGATTATGGATAACCGGGAAAACTTTGGCAAATACAATACTAGCCTCAGCAATATACTGATACAAAATTCTTATTTCATTTTCATCAGTTGAATTTCGGACTAGAGTAGCCAGAACAGTCAAAACCAAAGCCTGGGTTGGATAGTCATTTATGATCACTGGATCTAGCAATATGTTTAAATCGACAATACCACTAGCTGAATTTGTACTTGGTTCAACTTTGGCACTTGGACTTGTTGGATTTGATTTGAGATTAAAGTTCGAATTTTTCTGAAGATTGTTCAAATTTTGCTGATTTTGTACTGTGACTGATTTTCTAATTTTGCAAGCTAAATTTTGGTTGTTTGGTGAAATACTATTATTTTGAGCTAAGTAAACATTATTAGACTTATTCTGATTTGAATTGATCGGTTGCTGAGCCGGCTGTTTGCTACTTTTGGCCAAAATAATCGATCTAGAATCGATTACATCACAGCTTCTTTGTCTTTTTGGTTGTTGTGAGCTCAAAAGAGACGAGCTGTTGCCAAGATTGTTGATGGGTGCATCCTCGTTCAGGTTCGAGTTACTTGGAGACTGTGCCATTAGTGATATGCTCACTGATGGGCCTTGATTTTTTTTTGAATTTTGATTTGTTTGATTGGTAGTGGTGGTTAATAAATTATTGGAATACTTTAAATGGCATCTACATCTGACTTCTTCCGATACGGATATTAAAGCAACCAAATATGGCACACTAGTTTGTGTAACTTGGAACTTGTCTCTCTTTTCAGTTTTTGCCACTATGCCAAGTAGCATGTTTAATAAGCGGATAGTCCTTGCGACTGTATTCTGAACAGGATGTCGAAGTCCTTTTATCAAGTGGCCAACTAGGGCAAAGTGAAATTTGGACTTAAAGCTTAGTCCAACTGCTTGATCTAGCTGTTTAAATTGCCATTCCAAAGGTTCACGAGCTTCAAGCATTATTTTTTCCAGAGCAAGATTGTCTAAGATACCATGCGTTTCCAGAGTATGCAAATTTTGCTCTAGTAAGGCTAGACCAGAAGCGTATAAAGAAGCATCTTCCAGTTGTAGAATGCTAATGGCTATCCAAAACATAAATTTATGTAGCTGAGATTGTATGGGCAAAAGTGGTAATAATCTAGTCAAACATATCACAATAGCTTCAATTAAATCAATGTCACCATGTGACTCCAAAGCTTTAACCATCATTCTTAGCAATTGCTTTACGTCACATTCAGTTGAATTCTTGCTTATACATCCATAGACTATGATTGCTCTAGGCTGCAACGCTGGATTGAATTGAAAAGCAAATCTTCGGGCCAGCTCGGTCCATACATTCAACCAATCACATTTTTCCATGTCTTTGCTACAAGATTCCATAATCTCGAGCAATGTATCTGTTATGGTCTCTAATGAGCTCAATGGCATGCGATCTGGTTCGGATCCCGAAGGCGAAAACGCCAAACTTCGGTCTTGATTTCTAGAATTTGTCCTAAATGCAGTAACAGCGGCTGATTTTACCTTACTAATTCCAAATAGAGTGTAAAATTTTACCAAACTAAATTCAGCCAAACTCAGACTCAAAATTCTGTGAGTCTCTTCTTTAAATTGTGGACATTGGCAAGTACACAAGCTATGTATAATATTGATCACTAGGCCATGAACACTAGCTCTAAGCATCAAAGGTCCTGTACATACCAGAAGAGTAACTATGTGAAACAAATATGGTAAATGTTTGACAACATCTAATGAATTGTTAAAAGAAAGCATAAGAAGATATCTGAGCAAAATGGCAATGTCATTCCAAATTGGATGCTGTTCCAAAGTTTGAGTGGGCGATGTGCATGTTTTCTCAATTAGTCGACACAAACGACCAATTACTTTGCGAGAGACTAAAGATCCTTTTGAGCTGGCCAAAGCTACAGCAGTGTTAGCTAAAATTTCGGCCTGGATTGAGCCCAGACCACCACTTACTGAACGCTTTATAAAAGCGTCAAGTACCATGTCCAACAACTCACTTACTGAACCAATATTGCTCCATATTTTTGCCTGTATTGATGGATACATATCATCTTCTTCTATTGTCAGTGAAATAAGCTTATCTAATATCATAGCTACTTTTTGTCGTTTATTTTCATCATTGTGGCGACAAAAACGTGTCAAATTTGATAACCATGGTGTCATATACTCAAGGCACAAGTGTTTTAATTGAATGGTAGATGATCTAAAGCCTGCAATGCATTCTTCTAAAAATTCTAAAGTCAAATAAGGCTCTTTTAGTGCCAATTTATCGCTGATGCTTTTTATAAATATGGTATTATTTGAAGGAATGCACAGACCATTGCTTTCGAGCAGCTGGCCATCAATTCTCAGATCAAAAGTTTGCGTTAAAGCACAGAGTAAATTGTAAGCGGCTGAGCGAAGATTTGGATCCGAACTTCCCAAATTTAGTAAGGCTATGTTCAATAAAGTTCCGGGCACATCTTTGGGACGAATTTTTGTATGTACTGTCACCGTGTCGGGTTGAGCTAATTCCCAACGAGTTCTGATATGAATTATTGCTTGGACAATGTTCTCACAGTCATTGTGTATGAAACTTAATGGACTTGACTCATTTGAAATAGTTACAGTAAATTGGTTATCATCAACTAGACAAACTTCTTCAATTTCAGAAGCGTAGTACACGTCATTGAGTAAAACTTGATGGCCTAAGACTCGAGTTTTTTCCGTAGAGCATATTTGAATTGCTTGTGGTCCCACTTTTATGGAAACCTTGGTGTCCTTATGAGAAAGTTTGAGAGCATTGGTAAACACTTTTAGGTCTTCTTCAAGAGATAATGTATGCCCAGGGAGTTTGATTTGATCCGAATCAATAAACTCGGTCATTTTAGAAGGATGATCAATAAAGATTATCTTTCGACTGCCTTTAATAGGCGCAAGGATTCTATCGTGATATTTGGTGTACTCTCGAACCCAGGTGTTAACATTAATTATATAAGCAACTTGGAGTCGTTCAGATATTCCATCAGGTAAACAACAAAACCATTTTGAAAGTAATTCTGTCCTGAAGCGGTTGTCACTACACATATGAGTCAAATCTATTACTATTTCAAATTGCTTATTTTGATGTTGCTTAAGCCTTAAAAAAATTTATCATTTGTACAAATAATTTTATCGATTTTAGTTTTAATAATTTAAATTTTGAAAAAATAAATTTTTTTTATAACTATCCTATTTCAACATTCAATTTTCATTCAGATTTTTGGGTAATTATCATGAAGATTGAATGAGAAATTAATGGAGACTTAATTAAACATTATTTTTTATCATTAAAAAATTTTAATTTTTTAATATTAATTGAATATAAATGATATTCTTTTCTCAAAATCGAATTTTATTTGATTAATTTTTCCAGGTATTTATTTGAATGGCCAATATGATTAGTCTATTATTTTCTTAATATCAATCAAAAAATCTTAAAACCATTATTTAACTAAAAAAATTAATTTATTTAATATTGTAGTAATATTTACGAAACCGTAATAGTAAGTAATTAGGAATACAATCAACTATAATCTATAGTATTACAATTAAATTAAAATTGTTAAATTCTCTAGTTATTAATTGTCTATGAGGTGATTTAAAAAAAAATAAATTAATTAAGCTGGAAATAAAAAATAACACTTACGTGAGTAAAACATGATAAATCAATAAATCACTATTAATCTCAGAAGTTTTAAATCTTCTGGCAATATAATAAAAAACTGGATTTCCCGATTTTGAATATCCACCTTGATAAAATATCATCAATGAAGCTATCTGTTTAAAATCTTCTTTTTCTATAGTTTGTTGCTTGGTCATGTAATCTTCAAACTTGGTGGAGGTCATGCTCATATCTGTATAATTTTTCCATTGAAGATCTTGCTGAATGAGAGTAAATGAATTGCACCCGATTCCAATATTCGTACTTCTGTGCTCGGGAGGACCAAGTTGGGCTAAAAGAGTAGCCATTTTGTCAAAAGGCCTTCTACCAACTGCTTTTTGATCTCGTGAACTAGACAAATAATCCCCTATTTTCTCCTGATGATACCACAACAAGCGATGCAGTGAAAGCACATTTGCATCGCTAATAAAGCTTACATTATTAGCATACTGGGACGAAAATTGGTCTGAATTAATATCCAAATTACAAGACGATATATCTATCACAAAATCAGTGGCAAGCTCAAGATTAGATCTCAGAAAATCATTAAAATACTTCATGTGCAATTCTTTGGTGAATACCAAATTGTTGGCAATATTCTGCAAAATTTTGCACATAAGAGTCAACCCACGCTTCATTTTAGGAGTCGGTTCCATTTCCACAATTCCATATTCATGAGGACTAACCAACACCGGATTTATAAACCTCAAAAATATCACTGTACCCACTGCTTGAAAACCTGATTGGGGAAATCTATTAGAAACTACTTGGTACAAACAATGGCACACTATTCTCATATGAATAGGAAATATCTTAGTTGAATTAATCAATGCATCAATAATGCTTTGAGTTAATTGTAGCAAATTTTGTCTATTTTCATCAACGTTTTCATTAGGCTCTATTCTTGAAGGATCGACTTCATACGACTTAAAAATGTTGTCTGGCAAAAAAAGATTCATAAGTAATGGCTGAAACAATTGTACCAAGAAATCTGAGCCGTATATTTTAAAGCAAAATGACATTATTTTTGACGCAAGACTATTGCCACGGAATATTATTTGGTAACAATCGGCAACTTCTACCTCTTTCATGAACATTTGAGTCAAAAGTTGAGGCAGTAGTCTTTTAGCATCAAATATAGTGACCAATACACGAGCTAGCTCGTCCATGTACTCAGTAGACATTACACTAGCAAGAGCCATAGCTATGGGAAATTCATTTTTATCACCCTGAATGGTCATCAAATCAACCAATCTTTCGAACCTATCAGCTAAGACAGTCTCAGCCAAAGTGTCGAATTCGGTGCCTTGTTGCAATATTTGAGTCAATACTTCCATAAAAGCAGCTCTAGTCTGTGCATCTCTGTGATATCCAAGCGCTATCGACCTCATTAAACCACTTTCAATATTGGCGTTAAGCAGGTTTGACATTGCCACTATTGTACTATTTCTCAAAGCCTGTAAAGTCTTTGAGTTGAGCTGGGCAGAGCGATTTAGAGTTATATAGTGATCGTGATGACTAGTCATCATATGATGGGTCTGAAGTGAAGATTCAATATAGTCATCCGAGCAGTCATTTAAAAGATTCATAAAGAGAGTAAAATATTTTAAAAATAGCTGAGATTTAGCTTCCATAATGTCGCCTTTGTCATTTTCTTCAGGCTGAAGTGGTAAACCAACCAATAGAGCAGCAGTTGCTTCCATGCTGGCTTGGTCAAGATCGCGGTTAAGCGAAGATGTAATTTCGTTTGATTGTACATTAAATTGATGTGAATTGCCCATTATCCAGTCAGTCAAATACTCCACCAATTTATTCCTAAATTTCATCTCTTGTCTGAACAATAGGTCTTCTCTGCGCTTCATTACAGCCTCGACCAATTGGCAAACTTTTGTTTTGAGCTGAATTATTTGAACACTTGAATCCAAATGTCTCACATATCTGACTATATTAATCATTAAACTCTCTACACTAACTGTACTAAGTGGACTTTCACCACTATTTTCATTTTTACTTTCCAATACACACTTCATTATAAAAATTACATTTTCAATAAACAATGTATTCTGATCGCTGACAACCACTTGACCAGATGAATCAAAAAATCTGTCAACTATCAATTTTATTTGTTCGAATAGAATTGGATAACATTGAGTGTTAAGCTCATGTCCAAGCAAATCTTGTACATGTCTTTGAACTTGGTAACCAAATTTTTCATTCTGACAAATAAGCAATTTAAGCAAATCGCCAATAAACTGTGTCACTGGACAATAGTGTAAATCAGCACCACCGCTGACTGACTCGACTGATGTGTTCACTTGGTTGTTTCCCGGTCTGTAATTGGGTGACAAGTGCTGATTAGGCCTGGTTGAAGATACAGAACTCACTGGTGTAACCGTGGTAGACGAAGTAGTTGAGCTATTTTCGCTACTTACAACCAAATAGTTATTGTGCTTGGGGGTCTGTTTATTAGGTAGCCAAACACTGCTTAATGCGCTTAAAAACCCAGTCATGTTAGCCCATTCAGCTAAAATATCATCAAGCTCGTGCTCTTGGGCCAGAGCGGCCGAAAGAGACGAGGCTGTCAATACTGATGAAGATGTTTGTAAAGATGATATAGAGTTGCAATTGGACACATTTGAGTAAAGACTGCTTGGTCCACCGTAGAGTCCTTGGCTTGGATTGACTATGGATGAACCAATTAAGCATGAAGGGCCAGTAGAGTAAAAATTATTGCCAAAATTGGTTGACGAAGCGCCACCACTGCGACGCTTATTTATGCGACTATGGTGCAACATGTTGTTATTGGAGACTGGACTCAGCTCCGAAGTAGAAAACGAAGAGCTGTCATCTGTTTTATTATTTTTTGGATATGAGAGAAGAATTTTGGTCAATGTTTGTTGGCAAACAAATGTGTCGTACCATGATTGTTTGTTGCCTTGGGTAGGATGCTCAATTTTTCTGAGCAAGGAGAGAATTTTCTTCTGTAATGCATTTCGACCACTTGTGATGGTGTTAGATGTAGCGGCTAGTTCCAAATAAACGTCATGATTGGGCAATAGTTGAGTCACTGCCATTTCATCAAAGCCAAAGCGTATTTCAGCCTCCTCACAAAATAGGCTAAAACAGGACATAGCTGTTTTTACCGCATCGACATCAATGCTCCACAAATACACAAAAAATACAATTTCTAGTTTGAGCTGAGCATGCTTTGCCATGGGAATATTGCTGCCAACATAAGCATTGTCTTTGTAGTGAAGTAAAAAAACATTGCGTAATATCAAAATCTCTCTTAACCATTTGAGAACATCTGTGTAGTTAATAATCTGATGCTGAACCAATTTTTGTGATATGGAAAACAAAACTTGTGAGCTGATGCTCCAAAATGTGTTTATAGGTGATTCTGGATTCCATTTTTCAATGTTTTCTTTTTGATGAAGAACCAACAAGGCTTGCATTGCAGAGTGTGCCACATCAGGCATTGTAGAATCATGAACCAAAGACACTAGACCATTAAATAGCTCAAAAATGCTCATTTGGGTCTCATGATCGAGTTTGTTGGGATTATGAAGCATCAAATAAGGGTCCACAATGATCAGTCTGACAATCCAAAGCAGTAATTCTTTATAGTTGGGTCCTTCTTCAAAAGTTTTGTCCTTAATTCGAAGCTTGTTGCTGAATTGTTCTGTTAACGATTTGGCTGATGTTCGCAGAGGAGTAGAGCTACCCATGAGCCCTTGGTTTACTTTGTTCAATGTGTCCGTAAACATGTTTCTAAGTTCGCCAGCTCGACTTAACACAATGTCGATAGTTGGCCACCAAATGAGCCTACGTTGAGTGATTATTCTGTACAATGATTTGACCAGAATGTAATGAAAAACAGATGCACTATTCAAATTTAGACATATTTTAAGCACTTCATTGTTATGTGGGTTAAGTCTGACACATGCGAGAAAAAACTCAATTATCAAATCCATATCCTGGCTGGCTTTGTCTGGTCCACGTGAAAATGGTTTCATTGGATTGAATAGAATGAGCTTTAGATCTCCCATTATGCTCGAAACAAGGACAAAAAGGGCATTGCTGGAGTCTTTGTTGTTTATGTAAGTGGCTGATTTGCACAACTTTACAAATGCGATTACCGCTGCGGCTTCATTTGACTGCCGCGAGCTATTGTGATGACCAGCCAAGACTTTTTTTAAATTGTCCAAAAAATTTTTCTTTTTCAAATGCTCTTGGGAACATGGTCCATTTTTTTCCAAAGAGTAAACCAGCTCTTCGAGTATAATGGGACACAGTACTAAAATCATTGTCTGCAAAGGCCAAACATACAGAGCTTTTCCTTTTTGTTTGTCATAAAATTGATCCAAATGATCAAACATTTTTTCACAATTATCGCTCAATTCTGCATTAGGGCGCTTTTGCAAGTCTTTAAATTCATCTGGATATGTGTCCAACCAGTTCCATATAGCTCTTTCAATTGTAGTCACTAGAATAGACTGATGGTTTTTTTTCAAATGTTTCCATTTAATAACTACTTCATTGAGTAAACGAGTCAACTTGGTCATGTCAAAATTAATGTGTTGGATCAGCTCTAGATCATAGAGTGTCATTGGATTGTCAGTCTGAAAATCGTCACTTGGTTCTTCCAAGCGGGATAAAATTTTAGAAAAAAGAGCATTAAAATTATTGACACTGAGAGCAAAAATGACATTAGAGGCTAGTTGTCTCACTTGGGCAATGGGGTATACGGTTATTTCAAATGGGATATTAACCAATTTACTCAAGATTGGAAGCAATTTATTTACATAAATGGCTTCGTCAAGGCGAGTTGTGCCAGGATCTTTTGGTTGCGAGGTCAAACACTGTTCCAAAGTATCTAGCACAATCAAATAGGACTCGTACAAATTACGCTCTTGCTCAGGGCCTATCATTTTAATCGATTCTATAGATCTTAATATGTCGATTAGGCCATTGATTACTAGGGAAAATTTGTATTTTGATAAATTGATTAAGCATTCTTTTTTCTGTTCTGCATTGTTTCGCATTTGCTTGGTCAACTCGCCAACTTTTATTGGCAATTGATCTTGGAATTTCTCGATCAATGCCGCAACCCATTCAATAGGCTTTTGAGACATGATCTAATTATTTTTCTAATTTGATTCCGCTTTGAATAATTTTCTGTCTAAAGGTAGATAAAAATTAAAAATCAAAGCCTATAGATGGTAATCAAAGGCTTTTTTCGAGTAAGCCAAAATTAAGTTAAATGTTTTAAAGAAGAAATTCATTACATTCTGATTGATGGCATAATTTATTTATTATTTTGGGAACACATAGCATTTTAATAGAAAAAAAGGAATTCTAATCTGGTATATCAAGACTAAATGCAAAAATCGATAAATATATGAATATTTTAAAAATGTATTACATAATAAAAAAAATTAATTTAAGCTGAACTAAGTTTTTGCAGTCTTTTTTAATATAAATAAAATTGAATAAATTTATTATGATTATATTACAATCTTAGAATTTACGGATATACTTTTATCAGTCTGTAAGGCATTTAATTAGAATTTAAAAAAATGATTATTAATTTTTAAATTTTTCTTGGTCGAATAAGTAATAATTATTCAAATTAAATTTAAGTTAGAAAATTAACAAATTAGGTTATTTATATTATGAAAAATTAAAGAAATTTCTTTAATAGAAGATAATTAGATATTAAGATAATAAGTGAATATAAATTTTAAAAATATTTTAAAATCCCAAATAAATTTAATCAAGACTCTATATTATAAATATGCAAATTTAAAACATCAATAAAAGATTTAATTTTAAAGTAATTTATTTCACACGGTAACATTATTAATATCAATTATCAATTATCAATTCTATAATTCTGCTCATAGTTCAAGACTTCATGTGTTAAAATTTTATCTTTAAATATGAATGTTATAGTTAATTTAATGAACAAAAAACCTTTCCGAATCAAAAATAATTTGAGTCTAGTCCATTAGGTAAACTGTGGTTCACCTGCTATGAGAACAAATCTTGTTCTCGGGCTTAATGTTCAAATAGTTTACTTGATCTAAAATTAATTCACTTAATTTTAAAAAGTTAAAGATAATTTATCAAAATAAATAATTAAATGATTTTAAAATTTAAAAAATAAAATATCCCAATACAAATTACACATTTGGAATAATTTGTGGAGGATATTTTGAAGGCGAGAGGAGTTTAAATTACATTTTTCAAGTTTTCATAAATATCAGCTTGATTTTTTTATTAAAACTTTAAAATTATATAATAAAATTTATTATAATTATTAATACAACTTAGTTCCCCAAATACTATTTTGGTTCGCCTTAACCCGAGAACAAGATTTATTCTCGAATCACAGAATCATAGTTCACCTAACCGACCATACCCAATAACTCCTCTTTACGATTGAAGGTAAATTTTGATTAAAGTAATTTAGCTGATAAATATTTTAAATTTACATTTTACAATAAAATATTTAATCCATAAAAACCATTATATTAAGCATAATTGGTACATTCAAAAATTTATTAAAAAATGATAAAATTAAGTTTTCTTGAATTTGTCATTTGGGTGAGCTTTTATTTCAATATCGTTAAAACATTTCCAGCCTCACCAATCTCACTTTCTTCCATTTCCTAACTTAAATACCAATGAACAAAAGCTCTTTTAGCATAGAGCAAATTATATTTGTAATCAGACCATGATTCCTTTATTACAGTAGTATTGGTAAGCATGCAAAAAGTCTTTGAAACTTTACCGATCGCACTTCACTGTAAAATTAATGATTAAGCTATTTGTTAACCAAGTTATTTTAAATAATAAATAAAATAAAATGAAGAAAGTTAATCAAGATCTAGTTATAATTTAGTTCAAGTATACTGAATTTTATTCACTTAAGTCATTTTGTAGTCATTAAAAGAATAACGTTTAAAAGTGTTAACTATTTAATCTTTATATAAAAAAAATATAGTTAATATGCTTAAAATTATTTTATTTATTAAAACAAAGCATTTTAATACAAAAATATATTTTCGAAATCTTAAAATAAAAGACGCATCATATTGTCTCATTAAGTTTAATAAATAAGTATCTTTATTTGTATTTTTTAAACTTAGGATATACAATATTTAAAAGATGCTGAATTTTTTACATAAATAATCAAAGAAAAAAAGCTTGAAAATATTAATAATATTTTAATTAATCAAGCTCTTAATTGACGAATTGAGAGTTTGAACCAAAATTATTAGATGATGATTGATAATTATTAGGAATTCTATTCTCCAATGCGTCTAATAAATTTCTTTTTCTTACATCATAGTATTGAAAATTTTCAAGTGGTGCTGAATTAGTTCCCAAAAATCTTTGATTTTCTGGCATATTATTGCCTGGTCCAGCTCTACCAAACCAATAAGGGTTATTTGGATATTCCATTGATGGTTTATTATCAATAAATAATTTATTACTAATACGATTGAAATCATTATCTCCTTGTTTAGGTAATAAATTTGATCTGATAGGTTTCTGAAGCTTTCTCTGATGAGCTTCGTGCTCTATTTTAGTCATTTCAAACGATTGAGCTGGCATGGCTTGCTGCTCTGCTTGTCTGGGAGTTAAATTCTGCTGATTTGATATTGGTGGCAGATTCTTTTTAAATGCTGGCAAAGAAGAGTTCACATAAGGATCTCTGTAGTTGTAATTATAGGTAGTTGCCTGTCTATTTTCGTTTTGGCCCATTCTCGGGGTATTTTGCGGAGAGTGAAAGTTCTTCTTGTATAAAAGAGCATTATTATTATTTTTCTGACTATTAGCCAGTCTTTTCATTCTATCTTCTTCGGTTTCACCATCTAAAAAAATTTTTAAATTTCTTTTTATCAAAACTATTTTTCTAATTTACTCAAATTCCATTTTAAAGTTCCGACAATTTTAGTCTTCAAGTTGCCAGTAGAATCAAGTTTTGGTGCTCCACCACCAGGTTTTCCCCATGGGTTATAAGCATCTGTTTCGTAGACCACATTGTAAACCGATTTTTGTTCCTTGTACGGATCATAAGTTAAATTGTTATCAACAAAATTTCCATATTGACTTCGATTTTCTTTTACAGTATTCAGGTACTCTTGAGCATATGTGTTCATGACATTTTCATTATCAACTTGAGCTGGGTAATTTTGCATTTTTATTTATAAATTATCTAAAACCTAATTATTAATCTTTGATTTAATAAAATTCATTAAAGTACTAAATATTAGCCACTTTAAAAAATTGATATTTTGTGACTAAAAATAAATTATTTTGATCGAAATCCTAAATTTAATTAACTTAATTTAAAAAGTGATTGTTCTATTGTTTTATTAAAGTAAAAATAAGCATAAGAAAGGAATCTAAACTCGCTATTTAAATTTCTTACCTTAAAATCGAGAGTAAACTAGGACCCAATATTTGGTTGCTATTTACATTTATTTGATTATTTTAAAAGTTCATCCTTTAAAATAATACCATTATAAGACATCTTAGTATTTTGTATTTCTGATTTTATTTTATGTCTTCAATCAATAAAATTTTAAATATTTATTGAAATCTTGGGTTTGAAAAAAATTAAGTTTGAAAAAAAAATTAAGTTAATGCAATTAAGGTTTAGTTTATTTGAAAAAATTCATTCACCACATATAAAATTCTGCTGAATTGCAGGTGAATTGTTTTTGATAAAGGTATTTATAGCTTAATAAAATGATTGATTCCATAAAATTAAATTAAAGCTATTAATCGCTTTTGAAATTTTAACTCATGAACAAGGAGATTGAATAACCTGTATATTTTTTTCCAGTTAATAAAATGAAAATTTCTTCACCTTCCCAATACCAAGTATTTATAGCATTTCTTAGAGCCATTCTAATTGAAAAAAAAACATCTAGTCATTTGAATTAAAAAACATTTGTTTATTTAGAACAATTGGAATTGTGAAATATAGACAAAAAAATACTGACAGTCTTCCAGAATACTTAATAATTCCCTGGTTCCTTTTGAATTTTGAATAGCACAACTTTGTGCATTGTTTTACGTAAATAAAAAAATAAATAAATAAACTTTAATGTTGGTTACAATAATTTTATTTGTTTTATAAGCAAATTCTAACAGGTATTTTTTTAATTAATACACGACTCTTATTTTCAAAATTAATATTTGTAAAATAAATTTTTAAACATTTTCAAGAAAACACCAAATCTAATTATTAAAAATTCAAATTAATATTTTTTTAAATCACTTTTTTTACGATACAAAAATAATTAAATTAATAATTATTAATTTATTTTAAATCACTAAAAAATAATTTTATTTCTCGGAAAGGAATTAGTATAGTAATATAATACAATGTAAAAAAACAAACAAAAATCATATCTTTCTAAATTAAGTTGTTTATTTTTTATACTAAGAAATATCCTTACTTTGGTCTATATTAAAAAATTACAAAATGATTTGCTTTAGAAAATTTATTAATTTTTATATAAATTAAAATAAACACCTTTATTATTTTTATTTTTATTTAAATAAACTTAAAACTCAAGTGATTCGTTTTGAATAAAAACTAATATGTGAAAATTTAATTATTTTGTTTCCTAAATTAGACAAATTTTGGTTTATTTTGTTTGATCTTATTGGCAAAAAAAGCGTCAATTTGAAAATTGTGATTTAAAAGGCTTTATTAATTTAAATTAGAAAAAAATCTTAATATATTAATTTTAAATTCCAAATATGTCTTAAGGCTAAATTAGAAATCTCTTTGTATCAACAGTTAAAAATTTTGTTGTAAACTTTCTAATTTTATCGAAAATTATAATTAATCTAGAATTGATTTATTGATATTTCCGGAGAAACAGTCAATGTTATAATGGTTAAAGTAATTTTAAAAAAATTCTTAATTTATTGGGTTGATTTGTTATAAAAGCTTGGCTGACTTATTTTAAATTTGATTATTTAACAAGCAGGCTTTCTACCGATTAGAAAAAATTGAAAAAAAAATAGCAACAATTAAAAAAAACAAATTTTGGGAAATGATAGCCAAATCAATTAAACTAATTTATTTTAGAATTAATCCCCCATCATTTTAGCTTAACTTTTTTGTATACCTCGACGTTTATTTCAACATTAGCTTGAATGAAAGGTATTAAACATCATGTTTTTTACAGAATGTGTTAAGTATTTTTTACTGCTTATTTAAATGCAATAATGTTTTAAGTTTTGTTTATTTTTGTTTTAATATTTTTAAATTAACTACCTAGTAACTAAATGTTTTGGTTTGAGTATCAAATTAAATTTTCCAAAAATAGATTTCGCTTATTATTTGACGAAACTGTCAAATATCCAAAAGTGATAAAAGATTTATAACTTAAAATTTTATTAAATTTTAATATGAACTTTTTTGTTATTAATGAGCAGTTGTTTTCAAAAGTTAAAAATAAAAGAAACTCTAAAAATGTGATTTACTAGCCTTTTTTCGATAAAAATCAAATAAATAGACTCTCAATATAAATATTTTGCTGGAATTTAATCTTTGATAATAATCAAGGCTTCAGTTACCTAAGTCTAAAAACAAAGTTTAAATTTTCTGGAAAAATTTAGTTCAATTTTGAAAATTTTACTGTTCAAATGTTGCCTTTTTAAATACATTTTTAAGAGGATCATGTTTAAAATATTAAAAAATTTCATGAAAAAAATTAATTAATCTTACTAAAAGGAAATATTAAAAAAAGATTTTATTCTCAAATGCTTTATGAGCAGACTTAATTTAACCAAGAATAGGCTTCTAATGTAAAACATGAAATTCAGTAATTCCGAGAGTTAGACTCGATTGACTTGACTTAATGAGGAAAAAAGCTTATATATTTTATGCTACATAATCTCAAGGAAGTTAACAAATTTTGCAATTGAATTATTTTTTTTTAAATAAAAAAAACGCAAGTTTGTTTGCTGATTGCTTGGTTACTGAAATTAAATGAAACATTGCTCAATTTGACATTATTTTTGGTCAAAATTTTCTAAATTAGTTAATAGCAATTAATTCTTAGCTAAGAACATCCAAAAATATTTTAGAATTGTTATAAGTATTTAAAAAAAAACTTGTCAAAAAACAATGCCTGAATAAATAAATTCTAATTAAAGTTAGGCCAACTTTACTTAAAAATATATTAAAATTCTAAGCTTTAAATTACATTTGAACTTCGAATTTTATAAATATTTTTGACAAAAATTTTTTTAGAGTTTGATTTCAAAATAAAAATGTAGAAAGTTTAACATGTTGCTTTGTTGTCACAATTTAAATCACTAAAATCAATTCATTTTACATAGCCCTTAGGTTTTTCATGATCAAACAATCAAAGCTTAATAATTTTACCAATTTCTATTGAATAACAGCTATTCTTTCATTAAAGTTTTTTTTATTAATGTTTAAAGCTAATTTTTTACTCAATATATCAAAATGATTTTTGCAACGGAACCAATACCAATTTGCTAAGTTTCTGAATTGAATTGGCAATTTTTGCCTTTAAAGATTGATTTTAGGCGTTTAAATAATAATCAAGAATTTTTTGCATATTAAATAAAACGTTTTTTAAATATTTATTTATTTTAAGAAAATTTTTTTTTGAAAATGATCTCAGAAAACATTACTCAATTGTCAAGAGAGTTTTGTTTTGTAATAATTTTAACTAGAATTTTTGTCTCTTTAGCAACTGAATTCATTATAAATAAATAAAATATCAAGACAAAATAGAAATAATAATATAATTAAAATTTCAACAATCAAAATTACAAGATGGCTGATACCGAAAGCAAAAATAAAATATTAGAACAGTTCAAAAAATTAGATAAAGATCAAAGTGGGCAGTTGTCTAAAGAGGAGGTTAAGGCTGCTTTAACAGAACTGTATTCTAGCATTGATCTCCGATTGAGTGATACTGATATTGATCATTTGATAAATTCAGTTGATAAAAATGGTGATGGGAAAATAAATATTGAAGAATTTGTTCAACTAATTTAAAAAAATCCAGCTTTTTAATGTTAAATCTATCGCTTTATATTTAGAAACAACTTGATTGATTTTTGAAATGCTTTGTTTAAAATATATTTTTAGAAGTAATAAAGTGTTTTTAAAATTTTAATTTTTTAGTTCTTTAGGTAAATAAGTAAAGTGGAATGTCCATTAAAATGTTGCCATAATTTAGGAGTCTTATAATCAATACAAATATTCGTTTAATAAAAGATAGTTTTTGTCTTAACCACAAAATATGAATACATATTGGCCTCGAAAATTTCATAACTTTTTTTTCTATATTGTTTTAATTTTTAAAACTAATTGTAAAAATAAAGATCACATTCTTAGTTGGAAAAGAGAACAAAATATTTTTAAAATATTTTTTCTTCTTCAGAATTCCATGACATAAGAGCACTTAATAAAAGTTTAATTTAATTTTTAAATAAATAAAAATAATAAAAAAAAATCGTATTTTTTATTTTGATTTAAATTTATTTTTTAATAATTTTAAGAATTTTTCTTAAAAATATACCAAGACTTAATATAAAAATTCATATTCAAAATTGGTAGAAGAAAATTTTGAATAAATTTTATTAGACAAAGTTATATCTAAAAAAATTAAAAAATCAAAAACAAAATTTCCAAATCTAATAAAAAAAAGACCCAAAAGCGAATTTTTAATGCTAAATTTTCTATTTGGAAAATTTCATTCGTTCGAAGTTATTTTAATTATGTAAACAACGCATAAAGCTTGAATTAAAGCCAGTAAATTTTAGAATAATTGCTTTTATTTAGTTAAAAACCTAAAGCTTCTTTATTTATTTTGTCAGGGAATTGCTTTGATTAAAGTTTTTCCTCTTGATTTCATTTACATGAGATACATTATTATTAGATTTTGAATCCGATGCTTCATTACTTCTTTGTTTTATAACATGTTTTTCTCTAGATGTTCTCTCAATATCACTTTTTGACTGATTATCGGTATCTTGTTTCTTATTTTCACTATTCTCATGCGAAATTATACTCAGCTGTCTCATTTTGTACACAACTGCAGCTGTGTTGTACGCTTTCTGGAACAAAAAATTTCACCAAAAGAAAAAAAGGTAAAAAGGTAAAAGCATACCTTCCATTTTGAGCGTAGATTTATCTGCGCCTTGTCTAAAGACCTATCAAGCGCTGTATTTCCGCTTATCCACGGATGCTTTAAAGCTTCCTTGCACGTATAGCGCTCTTCCACTGATAAGCACATTATGTTGCGAATGAAATCTTTGGCCGAGTCTGATATATCGTCCCAATAAGGCGAATCGAATTGATATTCACCTTTGAGAATCATGGCAAACAATGTGCTATCATTTTCATCAAAAAATGGCTTTTATATGAAAATAAAATGATTGCTTATAATTTTTTATTTAATAATAATAAAATTACTTGATAACCACATAGCCTTTAAATTAAACAATTAATAAATATTTTAGAAATTTTTTTATAAGCTTACAAAATGTATGAAATGACACCAATCGACCATATATCCACTTCTTTTCCATACGGCTTTTGGGCTAGTACCTCTGGAGCTAATTAAACAAAATTAATTTTCTTTATTCTTAAACATTCATTCATTTTATATACCAACATATCCAGGAGTCCCGCAAGCAGTCATCATCATTCTTGAGTCTATTCCTTTAGATAAACCAAAATCGCTAATTTTAATAATTGAGTCTTCGTCAGAACTTTCATATAACAAGTTCTCAGGCTATTGAAATTTATATAAACAATTAATTTTTTTTTATTATCTAATAAACCTTAAGATCTCTATGCACTATTCCCTGGTCATGCATGTAATCTACAGCTTCCAGAATTTGTTTTATCAATTTACTAGCATCCTTTTCTGTATAACTGCCTTTGGCAACTATCCGATCAAATAACTCTCCCCCAGTCACCCTTTTTAAGTCAAATTAAATTATCATTAAGACATTTTTTAACACCGAAGCCTTTAACAATGCAAATAACTCACAACATATAACATTTATAAAATTACAGTTCCATAACTAAATAGACAAAATGATCATCCTCAAATGTATCC
Source organism: Brachionus rotundiformis (assembly GCA_016802295.1). Lineage (NCBI taxonomy): Eukaryota > Metazoa > Rotifera > Eurotatoria > Ploima > Brachionidae > Brachionus > Brachionus rotundiformis. Next base: position 3,338,460 of record JAESIW010000138.1, read on the forward strand.
ACTAGTTCAACTATGTTGGGATGCTTGAGTCTTAAATTTATAAGATTTTCAACTAATCGGATCTAAAACATTGACAAAATACTTTTTAAGAACACTAATTTCGTTATGCAGAGCTTCTTCTTTGCCTTTTAGTGCCTTTCGTTTGATGCATTTGATGGCAACAAGTTGATCAGTGTTCAAATCGCGGGCCAGTATCACTTCGGAAAATGCACCACTAATTTAAGAACAGAATTGATATATTTTTTTGCATGGTAAGAATATTAATAATTACGTGCCAAGAACTTCTTTGAATTCGTAGAAATTTCTAACATTACGTCTAGTGTATATAGTAGTTGATGTTTTGCTGATTTTCGAGTCCATTTGTATGGCAATAGACGCGTTGCAGTTTGAACCAGAACTATTACACGAGTTGTCTTCTGTTTTATAATTATTAATCATTTCTAAGAGTAAACAATTTGGCTTATTTTGAGAAAATATGTTTTTTCATCTTTTAAATCAGTCAAAGCATTCATTAATCCAAAAAGAGGTAAAAAATAAAGGAAAAACAAAACCGATAAACTGAATATTGAATGAAAGGAATTTATTTCTATTTCCTTGTTATTTTTTAGCAACTAAATTTGCTGAGAGTGAGAGAACAAATTCTAAAATAAAATAAAATTATCAAAATATTTTTATAAAAAAATTCAATTATTTGAAATACTATTTTTTGTTTAAGATCGTTTTATTTTTTAAATCGATTTTGAATTTTTTCTAAATTATGCAAAAATTTTAAGTGCCTATCTTTACCCAAATAAAAGACACTTAAAAAATTTAGTCTACAGATTATCTTTTGAATAAACAAAGCAAAAAAAGATTTAAAAATAAAGCTTTACATTTGGATAATCGCAATATTTTGCCTCGTACCTTTTTCTGACATAAATTAAGTCTATCATTATTTTACGCCCAAATCATTGAACAAGATTTTGTCATTTGGAAATTACATAATTTAAAAATAAAATATTTACAAGCCAGCTCGTGTCAGATAAATATTGAAACAGTCTTTTGAAAGGCTTATTATTATATTCTTAAATTTAGAAAGAAAAATTAAAAACTCTTTTTCATGAGAGGATATAAAAGTGATCGAACCTGAATTAATACAAATCCTTATGGTAAAAGAAATATTGTAAAAACATGAGAGTCTAGGCATTCTCTTTAAAATTCTAAACAAAAATCTCTATTTATCTAAAATAAGATTAAATAAGATTGAGATCATAATTTGTCAAAATAAAAGCTTGAAATAATATGCGTCAAAAAAACAGATAAATAATAAAAAATTCAATAAAAAGTTTAATTTTTATTTTATTATTTTTCTCACTGTCATTTAAATAATTTAGTTTATTCTAAATATTGAATATCATATTATTTATGTACGCTTTATTAAAACCTAAATTTTAAATTAATTTTACTAATTGCGTGTGAAAAATTTTACCAGTCTAAATTATTAAATCAATACTTTAAATATTCGAAATTTACTTCAGACCTAGTCTTAATGAATAAATAAATTTTTACAATTTTTTTCTATTTATTTTTAGAGCAATTCTCATTCGGATGGCGCATTAGCACCTTAATTAATTTCAAACGAAACAAAATCACTTGGGAAAATATTTTCACCAAAAGACTAAAATAATTTTTTCTATTATTTTTTGTTATTATTTGTTTAGGATGGCGTAGAAGGTTAAAATTTAACAATTTAAATAACAATTATCACAAGTATTGGCACTTCTTTAAGCTCTTCATGAAAAATTCATGTCTTAATTAGAACCAAAATCAAATATTTGAGTAAATAAATTTCAGTCTAATTTAACAAAATAGAGTTACAAAAATTTTTTTATTCATAAAATTATTAAACTTTATAAGGAAATTTACAAATATTGAGTAAAATGGGTCTATAAAACTTTGAATGTTGAAATAATAATCGATTTTTGATACTAGAAAGTGCTAAAAATGATAAATCATTTGGTATTGATGCAATAAATGGTTATTATTATGATAAATTAATAATAAACCATCAAAAAAATTTGTCAACTATAATTTCTTATTTGCATTTAAATGAATTTTAGTTAAGAACGGATTCTCTCTTTGGAGTTTTGTTGTTGCTTTTAGTTTCGGATTTTAAACAACAGCTAGAACCTTAGCTATTGCATGATTTTATAATAAATTATGAGTTAACTACATCAAAGAAGACAAACTAGTTCCTAGCTTCGAAACGCCTTTTTTATAAAACAGCGATAAGTCACATAAATTGTAGTGATCATGCTTTAGAAAGCAATTTGGTAGTTTCCGAAGTCTTTTTGATTTTAGTTTAGCTTTTTTTACATTTACAACTTTCAATTTAGCTATAATAAAACCAAATCTATAAATATTATAAATATTAAAAAAATTGTATATCTGCTTTTATTCATTTGAATTTGATTGTTAAATTAATTAAAGATCTAATAAAAGCATCGAAATTTATCATGCTTGTTGAAATTCATACACAAATGACTTATCTAATAACATTTTTGACAGTATTAAATAAAATCAAATTAAATAAATGTTTGAGATTTGTTTGAAAGCATTGAAATTCTATCAACCGGCTATTTTCGCTAAGTAATAGTTTCTAATTAATTAAATTTGATTTTTATAATTTACAATAAATTTTTAAATACTTAATATTTATATAAATTTTAAATTGAAATATATTTAAAAATATATTATTTAATTTTCTAAAATAATAATTAACAATAAAAAAAACTCCTTTAATTTTTGATAGGAATAGAGCAAATCACTAATGATATAATAACAAATGCAATAAATTGAATCTGAGCTCAAATATAATTAAAAATTAATTAATTGATTTTAAATAATTCTATTTTATAATATATTTATTACATTTCATTTATGAAATATAAAATCCTAATTTGATAAAATTTTTTGATAAAACATGTTAGAATAATCAATTAAAACAGAATAAATAATTTTATATGATATGAAAAAATAGCTGTTCATTCAAAATATCACTTGGTTTTTTTTAATTTTGTATCGATTTTGATAGATATTATAAAAGAAGCTTTACCTTGAAACATGAAGCTCGTTATTTTTATTTTTTTATTTTGATAAAAATATTGATTAGTAAAATACGATTATATTTTTAAAGGCTTTCAAAAAATATTCTGAACATTATCTAAGTTTTAATTGAGCTTAATTTTTTAATCTTCTAATAGATAAAAATTCTGGAAAAAGAAAAAAGAGTCGTCTTTTGAATCTCTTTGAATTTTTTATACATAACATATTAATTCTTTTTTGTCAATTTTTAGTAAAAAAATAATCTAAACTTAATATATTTTCAATCGAAAATTTTCAACGATTCTTTATTAATTTTTAAAAAATGGAAAATTAAGCTTGAGTGCTAAAATGATTCAAAATTATCGACTCAAAATACAAAATTAATCTCTCTCTGAAATCAAATGCAAAAATTAAAATGATTAAAAAATATTGATTGATTGTTAATCTTTTATTTACAAGATTTTTAAGCTTTTATTTTCTTGAATTTTAAAACTAAGAATCTTATGTCTTGAAATATAATCTCTTTTTCTAGTATTTTGAATAATATAGTGGAAAAAATATTCCATTCAATTTTAATAGAAGCTTTTTTGATAATCTTTACCATAAATCAAAATGTACTTGAATTAATTTTTTAAGTCCACTTTTTTAAATGTAAAAAGATTCCATCTTAATATAGTTATCCAAGCACTAGATTAACTTTTTGATAGAAATATTGCCTTTGATAGAAAATATGTGATAATTTTCTGTATTTTAAATCGGGCTTTGATGAATTGATAAAATGAGAAAAAAGAAAAGTTTATTTAAAGAAGACAGAAATTATAATAAATTTTTAATATCTAAATTAAATCATATATTATAAAAAGATTTTTTAATAGTTAGATAGACTTGAATCAAAGCTTAAGACCTATTTTCAAAGCTCATGCACAATCTTGATTTCTACTTTATTTAACTCAAAATTAAATATTTTTGAGAAAAAAATGGACTATAGATGAAAATATTCATTTTATTTTAGTTTTTTAATGCTTGGAAATGTTTATCTCTTACGATTATATGCATAGTTATACTTATATTTGTCTTTTAACATGATAATGATATTTTGTCCAGTACAATCAATTTATATTTTATTATTTTAATGAGTATGATTAAAAAGTTCTATTTTTGACATATTTTTTGGCAAAGTTAGATTTAGCGCTTTTAAATTGCTAAAATAAATAATTAAAATAATTTTATCATTTCATTCTAAGGAAAACTTAACTCAAATAAGCAATTTTTTCTTTAATTAAAAGGTAAATTATAATTGCACTTAAAATTCAATGCATAGCACGAGAGAATTTTTTTAAAAATTATTTCTAATATATGTCTAAAATAATAAAATAAAATTGCAAAACTTGGCTCCATTTTATCTCAGATTTCAATGGCAAATACTTAATTCACCAATTGCACATGTAAAAAATAACCCATTATCTATCACTTAAATATTTCTATTTCATTTGAAATTAATTTTTGATTATTTTATTTAAATATTTTATTTTTGCACAGAACTCATAATAGTAGTCAAGTAAATCGCCTACAAAATGGTAATCTAAAAATCACGAATTAGTTCTTTTATTTATTTATCTATTTTTTAGAAACCTATTTTATTACAAGGGCACGAGAGACCCATCACCCAGATCAAATACAACCGAGAAGGAGACTTGTTATTTTCATCGGCCAAGGATAAAAAGCCTAATGTTTGGTTCTCAATAAACGGTGAACGTTTAGGTACTTACAATGGACATAATGGAGCTGTATGGTGTATAGATATTGATTGGGAGACCATAAATTTTATGTCTGGATCTGCCGACAACACTTGTAAGATTTGGGATGCTCGGACCGGTCAAGTAAAATACAGTTACGAGACTAAAAATCCAGTTCGTTCATGTGGATTTTCTTACAGTGGTAATCTGGCCATGTACACTACTGATAGCACTTTAAGAGAAAATTGTTACATAATTGTGCGTGATCTTCGTTTACCTGAACAAGATAGCCCTGTTCATGTAATCGATGTTACATCAATGAAATATCCAAAAATCACCAGTTCAATCTGGGGCACTTTGGAAGAGACTGTAATCAGTGGTCATGAAAATGGAGAAGTAATGTTATGGGATTTTAGAAGTACTTCAAGTGAACCAAGCTATAAAATTCGACCACATACCAAGCAAGTAATGGACCTTCAAAAAGATAAAGATAGCACATGTTTTATTTCCGCATCGAAAGATTTTAATTCAAAATTATTTGATGTAGAAAATTTGAAAGAACTTAAATGTTTCAAGACAGAAAAGCCAGTCAATTCAGCCGCAATCTCACCAATTCGAGACCATGTTTTATTAGGTGGTGGTCAAGAAGCCGTTGACGCAGCTTTGTACAGCAAATCGGGAAAATTCGAAGCAAGATTTTTCCACCTGATTTTCGAAGAAGAGTTCGCCAGAGTTAGGGATCATTTTGGTCCAATCAACTATGTTGCTTTTCATCCGGACGGCAAAAGTTACAGCAGCGCTGGTGAAGACGGTTTTGTCAGAGTGCACTATTTTGATCAGAGTTATTTCGACTTCGACAAATATAATTAAAGTATTTTTAAAAATATTTTTAAAATAAATGATTATCATAAAAAAATTAATAAATTTTATTTTCGTACCATGTTTGAATTTTATGCTCAATTATCTGATTAAAATATCTAAAAAAATCTTTTAATAAATAAAATTGAATCTAAATAATGGTTTATAGATAATATAAAATTTCATTTAATTTAAAGTTAAAATTTAAAAAAAAGAAATCTATGTTTTCAAAATATTATTCTTGAAATTTTAAAGATTTTAGTAACCTTATTTTGAATATTATAATATTTTGGATAATCAACGAATTAAAGCTAATATCAAAATATTAGAAATTGAAGTTTTAAGAAAAAAGATTATTGACCATATTTTTTCCAAAGAACAATACGCTATTTGCATTGAATTTTGGACCTTTTTTATTTATTGAGCCGATAATAACTATTAAATGAAAAATATATCATTCAAGAGATCTTTTTATGATCTACCGGCAAAATGAAACTAAATCAAGAAATTCAGCTAAATTAGTGAAAAATTTTGGTATTAAAAATTCTATTTTTTTCAAAATAAACTTAACAAAATTTATTTTGTCTCTTTCTTCACTTTCCTTATGTTAAATTAAACTGAAGAGGAAAGTAAAAAAAAGCGTAAAAGTAAGTTTTAGTCTGTATTAAATATATATTAAGTTTATTGTAGAAAAAAGGGTTAGAAAATTTAATTGTTTAAAAATTTTGAGAATCATTATGATTAAAATAAATGATAAAGTCAGATTCAGACGATCAAATGGTGTGTGTGATTTTTTAATTACAAATATATTTCTCTTTTTCAAAAATTTAATTTTTGAAGGATCTTTTCAAGAAGGCTTTATAGTCAAGATTGATGAGAAAAAGTTAACTGTGCAGTGGATTGTCAACAAAAGAACTTTTATAAAGAGTCTTATAATTGAAGACGTCGAAATACTAAATTTTTCTCATATAGATATTATGTTTTTTATCAGAAAACTAATATCCTTTTTTATTTTTTATCTACTTTTATTTGTACTGTACTTTTTTTTTGTTTCTATCCTTTTGTTTACAGTGTTTTTTGGTGAAGGTGTTTATGTTAATTATTATGACCTTGAAACAGCTTATAAAAAATGTTTGCCTTATAAAGATTATTTTATTTTTTATTTTTTTTCAAGTGACTTCTGTTCAAAAAGTCCATCTATATATAGAGCTTTGATACTCACATTAACAGATTTTTTTTCTGGTTTAGGACAATGGAATGGACATTTTTTAAATTCATTTTTTAAATGCTTATTCTTTGAGGTTGGTATTTTTGGCTATTTAAATTTTATATTTTTTATTTTTGTTTTTTGTTCAGTATTGTTGATAACTTTTTTTCTAGGGATGTTGATATTTATATTGTTTAAAAAAACTTTTAAAAATTCAATTATGTGAAAAAAAAATTTTTGGAATTGTATTTGTCAATATTTTTAATTTAATAAATTTTTAAATAAATTCTTAAATCAAAATTATTCTTAAATTACATTGTTTTCTTAAGTATAAAAACTTTAACAATACAGTACGAGTTTTCGCTGGCATCTCTTTTGAACTCCATGGACTCGTCATCGGACCGGTTGAATTTGCGATCTTTACGGTAGTAATCATAATTCCTGTATGAGCTCAGTGCACACAAAATCGCTGGTGTTAGAAGCATAATTCTGATTATGAAAAATCCGTCGGATTCCAGATAGTCGTGGTCAAAGTGTTGGATGTGGTCTTTTTCGAACTCGTGCAGTTCCAAATCTGGCATTTGCTAAAAGTTGAGCGTATTCTTCTGTTTTTTTTTATTTATTTTTTCAACTTTTTATTTCCTTTCCCCCTAATATATTTTGTTACAATCAATATTTATAAAAGATCATCAAAAAAATGTAAATAACAACAATCAGAGCTTTAATTTTTCCTTAACTCAAATGAATCTGAACAAAATCTAATTGATAACCCAAAAAAAATAATTCAAAAAATTTCTTAATTTAACCACACAAATCTTGCATCAGTTCATCTTTAAAAATTTAAAGGAGCAAAAAATGACTCCATTAGTCCATCCAAACCCAATCTGAAGGTCATACTGTCTCCAGGCACATGCACATCATACTTCTCATAAATCATACCACTTTTCTTCCACCCATGTTACAAAATATTAAAAAACTTCCTCGCCAACCTAAATGCCATACGCGGTTCATGCTTCAACATCATCATGATATACGAGTGTTGGTTGGACGACAACACATTATTAAAGTACCATTGCTGCGTGGTCTTTAACAGAGAGATGGGCACGCCGCCCTCATATCCATCAAACAAATGCCAATGCTCAAGGATCATTTCAGCCGCTCTCACACGGCGGTCTCATGTTGAACCAGAGCGGCGAAAGATTCGAAGCGTAGAAGCCTTAGCGGGGCAGGTCGTCCACGTACTGGTCGGTCGTCAGCATGTAGGTCAGGTATTTTTCACAGATTTATAGTTAGATTCTTTCCCGACTGTTGTCTCGGATGTCTATAAATTTTTCATGTGAGACTTAAAACAACTAACAAGTAAAAAGATTGACTTATTAATTGATATATTTTCCAAATGAATTAAAATTTAGAATTTTTTTATAAATTAGTTTCTATGAATTTTATTTTATTTTAAAAAAAAACATTAATGATTACACATTTTTTAGATTTTTTATTTTATTAATTTATAACATATTTAATAACATAATTCACAAACTATTATAAAAGCAAAGTGTTAATTATTTGTGGGATTTTTTTTAAAAACCTACAAAAAAAATATTAATAAAGAAATACCATAACTCAAGTTATTTGATAAGATTTATTTTCGATTTTTATCAATTCTTTTTGCAGTTTTTTCCTTCTTTGTCGATAAAACCATTGACTTATCTGTCTATTTGTGATAGATAAAGAGGTCGACAATTTTGATTTCTGTTCCTTATTAGGGTACATGCTTTTTGTTTTAAAGAAATCGCTTAAGATCATTTCTTCACTGGAAGAAATTCGTTTTAACTTTGTCTTAATTCGAATTGAATTTGAAGTAGACTTTGAAATCTGACGATAAGATGATTTATTGGTATTCTGTAATAATTTCAGTTTTTCTTGCTTTGTATTTTTTTTTTTTGAAAAAAGTAATTTTCGATTTCTAGAACAAACTCGTCTGCTTTTTAAAACTTTTTGGTTGTTTTTCTTTTTCTCTAGCAAAATAATCTTATTAATTAAGCGACCAATTTTTTCCATACAATTAAATGAAAGAATGGTTGAATATTTGACACCACGAAAAACATGAGTTGTTAAATTCACGCTATTTATTGCTGTATTTTTTAGAAAAGAAAAAATTAATTTCGAGAATGAAAAAAAGGATTCAATTTGTCTATTCATCTTGAATTAAAAGACATTAAATAAATTCTAATTCATTTAAAAAAGACCAAATGATAGTACAAAAAGATAGTTTTTTTCATATTTTCTATTATTGGCTTATAAAAAGATCTTTTTATGAGCAAAAATCAATCATTTATGCTAAAATAATTAATCTAGAACTCTAAAAAAGACCAAATGATAGTACAAAAAGATAGTTTTTTTCATATTTTCTATTATTGGCTTATAAAAAGATCTTTTTTTGAGCAAAAATCAGTCTTTTATGCTAAAATAATTAATCTAGAACTCTAAAAAAGACCAAATGATAGTACAAAAAGATAGTTTTTTTTATTTTTTACAATTATTTGTTATATTTAGATCATGTTTTTCTTTAATTTGAATTTTGTCTTAATTTTATTTTTTGCAAAACCCTGTTTTTTCCTTTCATCAGCGCATATTATTTCAAATCAAAAACCTACTTCGGGTGAGGCTCATTCAAGCTTTAGCTCAAAAACAATTTATCATGATGTTTCAAATGCTGTAGTCTGTGATGATTCAGAGAGATGTGTCAGGATAAAAGAATTTTCTATACCTGATAACCATTCTTTAAATTGCTTCGAATATTTTCTACCAATTTATTTTCGTGATATGCAATTAGGATTTTACCATCCACAGGGTGGAATTATTTATAGTAAGCAAAAATACCTCGACCATTGTCGAAAAATAAAAAGGTAAAAAATATGTTATGAAATTATATTTTAGTGTCTCAATCAATTTTTTTTAAAGATACACTTTAAATGAAAAAGATTTATTAATTGTGATAAGAGACTCGATTGTTTTAAATGAAAAAAAAAATGTGGATGAAATTATCGAATGGCAATTATTTAAGAATAGTGAATTTTTATGCTGGATTTATTTTAAATTAGGAATTTATGATGAAGAAAATGACAAATTGCTTTTGTTTGCTGCTTTAAAGGTGATATCTTATTGATAATAACTTGATTTATAAAGAATTTTATTTTAAGAATGCTATATTTTATGTCACAATTCTTGTTATTGGAAAACATCTTGGGTTTAAATTATACTTCATATATGAATGCTTGATTCTTTTAACTGAAGAAACCAAAATGATAGAAAAGTTACAAAAATCACAAATATCAAGAAAACGAAATAAGTTTACAGATTGAAAATAAAGATCAAGCAATCTTGTTTTTTTTTAAATTTTTTTTTTTTCTTTTGTTTAGGCTTTTGATAAATGTTATTTTTGTTTGTCAAATAAAAAAAATTCTTTAAAGATATTATTTTTTAATAATGTTCTTTTATTTAATTTATATGTTTTTAGATTTAATAATTTTTAAAAATGGCTCCTAGAAAAATTCAAGCCGCTGTTACGACAAGTCATAAGTGTTTTATTTGTCATCGAAAACGTTCTGAACGAATAAAACCTTCACGTATCTCAATGAGTTTAATTTTGCATGCTTATAAGAATCACAAAATAGTAATTAATGAAAATTCAAGATGCTGCAAAAGTCATTTAGACAATAAAGGCTTGATAAAAAGTGAATGTTTTAGCAAAATTCGTACAAAAATGAAATCTTTCAACAGTGTTCTGATTTCTATGCTTGACATTTCAGAAATTGGTCAAAAAAGTATTTTTGAGAAGTTTGCTGATTTTTCTTCTCTTGAAGAATCTCTTTGCTTGGAGATCACAGGATGGACAAAGGAACAATTTTTACGCTTTTCGCGATTTATCACAACAATTAAAAATACCAAAAACAGAACAAAAGAACAGCTAATTGCATTATATCGTTTCTGGTTACGTACAGGCACAAAACAATATATCATAGCGAAAATGTTCAATAAAAAGACAACTCAACAACATATTAGTAAATACTTGTCCCAAATTAGAGATGCAATTTATCGAGATTTCGTTCCATTTTTCCTTGGCACAGAGAAAACGAGGGAATTTTATTTGAAACATAATAATCAAATGGTAACAGAGCTACTTGAATTGAAAAACCAAGAATTAGTGATAATTTGTGATGGGACTTACACTCACATTGAGAAGAGCTTTAATAATGAGATGCAATATCGAACTTATAGTGTTCAAAAATCTACATCTTTAATAAAACCATTTATTATTTGTTGCTCTGATGGTTACATAATAGATTGCTATGGAGCATTTGATGCAAACCTAAACGATGCTAGTATATTAAAATACGTTTTGGCTAAAGATCAAAATTTAAAAAATAAAATTCTCCTTCCCGGAAAAACTAAAATTATTCTTGATAGGGGTAGAAATTATTAAAAAAATCATTTTGATAAATTATGGATTATTTTTCATTAGGATTTCGAGATGTTGTTGAATTATTGATGCAAGAGTTTGAATACGATGTGAGAATTCCAACCTGTAATCAAATAGAAAAATCAGAAGGCGAACAAGAAAAAAATCGATGCATATCAAAACAGCTTTCCTCAGAACAGGCAAATAAAACAAGAATCGTAACAAAAGTAAAATTATTTTTTAAATTCAGATCTCGTAATTAATTATATAAAATAAGTGTCGATTTATAATTGAAAAAAAAATAGGAGACATAAAAAAATTTCAAGCTCTAGATAATGTACGAAATAATGAAATAGGTCATATTCAAATTGATTATCGAATTGCCTGTGCAATGCTTAACTTATATCATAAGCCATGTTGCCCAGATGAAAAAAATGTAGTTAAAATTGCACGAAGGATAAAGAAAAAATGTAAAACATACTCAAATAAGCTAAATTTTCTTTTAGCAAAGCAATTAGATACGAAATTAATCACTCCGATTGATTTATTCAGTATAATTGACTTCCCAGTAATTAGAAAAAATAAAATTCGAAATAAAATATTTTTTGGATCCTATCAATTAAAACAAGCAAATTCATATGTGAAAGATTTAATCTATAGTAGCACTGCTTATTTTGTCAGCAAAAATTTGATTAAAAAAATTGGAAATGAAAGATTCATAAACGAATTCAAAGATTCAAAAATATTGGCATTTGAACTGATTTCGCGTCATAGACGTTCAAGAAAAAAAAATAAAATAGAGCAAGATGTAAACTATATAAGAAAATTTAGAAATACTTATAAAGTATTTATTCAATATATACCAGGATTAAATAGAACCAGAGCAATTCAAGGTTGTTGTTTTTTATTTTATCCTGTTTAATTATTAGATTTTATTTCAAGCCTTCATTTATAACTGTTTGTCTGGTCAAAAAACAGCTGGTTGTTGTAGTCATGTTGCCAGTGTAATTTATTTCCTTAGCTATTTAAAGTTCCGTCTTTCGGGTATTAACTTAAGAGGAGAGTATTTGAACAAGATTGTGATAGATTTAGATAATAATCAGATTCCAAACAGACCAATTAATATTCGAGGAAAAAGAAACAGAAAAGAAAGTTCAAGCGATTCTGAATTAACTTCAAGTGAATCGGAACAAAGTGATTTTGATAATTCTATTGAGCAGGTGAGATCAATACAAAATCACTATGATGAAATTGCAGACTCAGAATTAATCAATTTTAAAATGAATCTCCCAACATGGGGTTCTTTAATAAAGTACAAAGGAATATCCGATGTATATGTTACAAACACAAGTCCAGTTAACTATTTTTTACTTGCATTTTGGCTAATTTTTTCTAGAAATCCTAATATTTTTAAAAATTTGCCCTCAAATAATTTAAAATTTATATTAATCGAAATTATCGAAATGATAGAAAAAAAAAACTGGAACAAGGCAATAGAATTATGGACTAATAGTATGATGGTAGATGGGAAAAATCTAAAAGTATCAACGACAAATCATATTACAATGCATGGTACAGAGAAAATTTGTTTTCTTGAATATATAAATGATTTTCAAAAACATCGATTGATTAAAAAATGTACTTTAAGCTGTAAATTAAATGACAGGAAAATTAAGGATATTTCATACGATATTTTTTTTAAAAAATCAAATCAAGAAATCATTTTGTTTTATTTTAATCTTCAAAAATGCAAAGAATGTTGTGCTGATTCTAAATGTGAAATTAATTTTTTTAATTGTCCATCATTTTTATTTATTCAATCCTATCATAAAAATATTTTTATAAATGAATTACCAAATGTGATTACATGTGATAATAATAAATATCAGTATCTATGCTCAACATTAAAAAAGCCTGGACATATTGTTGGGATTTTTAAAATTGCGGGAAAATATTGGGTAATTGATGACATATATCAAAGCGCAAAGGAATTGGCTGGTGCAAATAAATTAGAAAAAAATCAAAAAAAAGAAAATTACTACTTTAGAAAGATACCGACAAATATTTCACTTTATTATTTACTTTAATATTTTTAATAAATTAGTTTTTTTTAAAATAAAAAATATCAAACTTTAAATTATTTTATTTATTCAAACTATAGTTTTGCGAAAACGGTATAAATATTTATATCAAGGAAAAGATCACGAAAATTATATACAGTCCATGTTGATTTTAAAAATATCAACAAGAAAAACACTTTTGTTCTTTTTTAATATTTGTTTTTCACTTACTTAAAGTATTTATATACAAAAAACCGACTATTTAAAAAAGAAAAAGAAAATTAAATTAGATAATCTCACGTGTAATAATAGAGTCTGTTTCGTTCATCTTTAATTTTGAAAAAAATTCATTCATGACTGCATTTTCATAAGGATTAACATCACATTGACCCGACTAAAGTTATGAAAAAAATAATTAATTTTTAAATTTTTAATTTAAATACTTTGAAACTGTCGTAAGTGTAAGTTTGGGATTGCATTGGGACGCAATGAAACAGGTTCGGATCATATATTTTCTGGTAGTTAATTAAGAATTAGAGTTGAATTTTTCAGTTTAAAAAAAATTTACCTGATTAGTTGTACTAAATTGAGTTTCAGCATCATTTTTTTTCAAGACAAGTGACGAAACAAGATTTTTTTTATTTTTCTTGACAATCTGAAAATTATAAAACTGAATAAACAAAAACAGAATTAAACTTACATCATTTTTAGTTTTTAAAAGGAACAAGTTAAAACCAAAAAGGCAAAAGCAAGTAAAAAACATAAAAAAAACAACACCAAATATAGTTTTCATTTGAGCAAATTGAACATAAACTTCAAATCTCATTGCACTTATAGTTGCTTGAAAGCTTGTCAAATTGGTAGAATTGTCACCTTGAATTTTTTTTAATGGGATATTTTTGGTCGAACTAGACCAAATGTCCTTGATGAAATTGTTGAAGTTAGCATGCACTTAAATAAAGAAAATTAATTCATAAAGATAAAAATTAAGAGAAAATCGATTTTAAAAGTTAAAACATTAAAAAAAATTAAAATCACTTAATTCTTTAACTTTGTTTTTTAAAGCCGAAAAAGAGAAAAAGAAAAAAAAATTTTTTAAAGGATTTTTTGGAATTATAAAGAAAAAATAAACAATTTTTTTAAGAGCTTAGTTTTTTTATTCAAGTCAAGTGGTTTAAAAAAAAATCTTTGTTTTCTAGTATGAGCTTACAAAAAAAATCAAAAAGCATGAGAACAAAGTCTTAAGATTTGCTTTAAAAAGAAGATTCATATATTATAAAGAATTAATTTTATTTTTAATTAAAAATTAGAACTTTTTTTTATTTCTTGGCTCAAAAAATTCTTGGCGTGACTTACTAAGAAGCGTGTTCAACACACAAATTTTTTTTCAACTACGATAACATGGCTTATTTTCTGATGTTTTTGCCACAACGTGCATACTTTGGTCAGTCGAGCTTTTTTTCTCTGCTATTTCGACCATGGAAAGAATTTGAGAAGATGATAATTCAAAATGTACATCAAACAGTATGACTGTGTTTTGTCCAAAGAACCACACAACTCTTTTAGCACTTATTTGAGGGCTGCTGTACTCAAAAACTCAACCTGCTTTACTGATGCTCTTAGGGACTACAAAGGCTTTTTAAGCATTTGTCCGAGTGATGCCAGCAAAGTGACCAAAGCCCACTATTCGATCGGTTTCTGCAAACGATCACCTTTGCCCAAGTACACAAACACAGGGTTCATTATGGCTTCGAGTGAGTCTTTTTTCTGCGAGTAGAAAAACAATACTTGGGCCCGCTCCAAATCTTTAACTTCTCCATCAGCATTCATAAAGATCAAGCAGAGGTTGTTCGACGCATGTGCACTGCCATGCTCAACTGCCCACTCACAATACTTGACCGCTTGATCAATATTCTTGATCAATAGTTCAGTCTCATCAAAGCAACATTAGGCGCATCTACAAAGCCAATGAGTCTCTTTGCAGCCTTTGCATAATACTTAGCAGCTAGCTCGGAGCTTTGTTTGTAAGTTGGCGACCCGTCGCGGTGCTCGCGTCCTAGCCACACGTACTCTAAACTCTTGTCGCTTTTAATCAAGTCCTGTTTTGTTTTTTCGAAGGTGTGCTTAAACCGGTCGGTGTTTTCTTGGCCTAGTGTCAGCGATATTTTTAAATTCTTCTTAAGTAACTTTGGGCACATAAGAGTCATCGAAGTTGGTCAAACGTTTCTGCTCAAAATTCAAAGGTTTTTCACATTCTCATTAGAAGGCTCAAGTTCCAGGGCATTAGTGTAATTGTGAATTCATTTATCATATTCATTTAACTCGGCGTAGATTTGGCCATGTAAAGCCCATGTCTTGCACCATTTTAGATTGAGTTACTTGGCTTGTTCAGCGTCGAAAAGTGACCTGATTAAGAAATCTCTGTCTCATCTATTGATCGCTTAATACAACTTCGACACCGGTTCGTATGTACAATTGCTTTTTGTTCGCTGCTTAAATTGTCGATCAAAAGCACTTGGTCAAAAGTCTTAAGACAAAAATTAATTTGCTTTATAAGGAAGATTCTTTTATTATAAAAAATTCATTTTTTTTTTTTGGGAAAAATTTTTTTAATTAAAAATTAAAACTTTTTATTCATTTGGTCAAATAAAGATCGATGCACATTTGCTCTTTAACTCAGAAAATCCTATGAAAAATAATTCAATGAAATTTGTTAAATTAATTTTGCAAAAAATTTCCATTTTTTATCCCCAAAATTCTGGTAAATTTTGGCAAGGATCTCTAAATTAATTTTAATTTGCCGGAAGTCCTTAAAAAGTTCTCCAAATTGATGTAATTTACATTAAAAAGATTAAAATAGTTCAAAGAATAAAAAAGGTCCAAAATTCAATGCAAATAGCGTATTGTTCTTTACAATACTTGTTTGATCTCTTTGAATTAATCTTGATCGAATGTTTGAATTAACTACTTTGAATTGTTTACAAATTTTGAAATAAAATTGAAAATAAGAATTTCTAAAACTAAAATATTTTTAAATCACAAAATAAAATAAAAATAAAAAAATTTAAACTTCGTATGCTTGTATTTAGAAAAATTTAATGAAAATAGTAAAGTGATCTTTGGCATATTTAAACATTGGTAATTTTTAAATTAACACATTATTGAAATCAAATTAATGTTATAATACAATTGGTATTCAGTAATTTAGTACTAAATGAATTTAATACTATGAAATTAGTACCAAGGAATTTAGTACTAAGCAAAATGAATACTAAATGAATTTTATACTTTTCTTATTTAATAGTTTTTTTTCTCTTCTTAAGAATTTAAAAGCTAATAATTAAAAAGAATTTGTGTTTCAGATAGTTAATCGTGGAAATGAAGTCAGATAGTTTCGACCACTTCTTCACCGACTAATCTTATTGTGGCAGTAAATTTGTGTTGATTCCTTAGATGACAATATAACTTTTCGGATAGGTCTTTATTACAATTTTTCCACCAGTATATTTGGTTTTCAAAGATGGGATTTTTTCTTACTTTCGATTCCAAAATTATTTTGGATTAAAGTTGGATCTGAGTTTTTTAGATAATTTTTAAATTATTTTAAGTTAATTGGAGAGCACCAAAGATTGGTTTATATGTATACAAGAAGTTAGCTAATTATATCAATTAATTAGTATAATTAGTTTTATTTGATTTTAAAATAAGCATTTAGTATTTATTTCTTGATTCATAGTATTTAACTCATTTAGTACTAGATTACAGTCAATCATATAATCATTTTTTAAAAATAATTCTAAACTCGAAAAATTTAAAGTTTTATCAAATCTTCGAGTTAATTCGTCAAACTAACTCTGAATTTGTGAACCATTTTTTTTTAAAATTTATGTGATCAAGTTTATATTTATTTTACCAAGTTAAGTGTATTAAGAAAAATAACTCTTTTTTACTGGTCACATTTTTGGTGATCATATTTGGTCTTCAATTTGACAATTCTGACAATTTTTGCCGTCAGCAGTAATTTGTGCAAATTTCCATAAACATGAACAAGTTTAAAAATTTGTTATTATTGCTATTTGAAAAAAATTTATTTATTATTATTTTAACATTTTAAATAAAATATTCGAATTAAATTGATTAATAAAGTTAAATTTAGTTAAAGAGTTTGTAAAGAAAAAACGATTACAATAAATACTATATTCGTTAATGAACGAAATAATTTAAAGAACAATAATTCAACAAATTTGGTTTAAAAAAAATCAAAATTTTAATGAACACTTGGCCATCCGTAATTGAAGACAGGATCAAAAATATTACTTTTGGCCATACCATATTCATAATCACCGCAAAAACCATTTAAAATTGGAGCAGCTACAATTCCTCTCCTTTTCAGAAAAAAAACTGATACTTGTTAATCCAAAAAATATTCTATTACCTTAAAAGCCTGCATCGTTGTTCATCTAATCTGAACTTTGCATCTTCAGGATCATTTACATGGGCAGGACTCCACAATCTTTCGGCAATAGCACTCAATCGTGGCCATAACCGAGAGTCCAAATTTCCGCCATCAACATATTCACTCCAAATGGCTGCTTCACCTCCAATTAACAATTTGGCTTGCTCAGCGTCGCCTTTTAAAAAGAAGTTGAAATAAAATATTAATCATTATTTCATTTTATTTATTTTTACCAGTGAAATTGGCAAATGGTTCAACTTGATAAAATTTATACCATTCTTGGTATCCATAGCTAATAAAATTGATATACCACGGACTGGACAAAATTGCTGCATATCCATCTTTGGTGACTTGGTTCAAATAATCGGACCATGATCCATGTTCAGGCAGAATAGAGCTATCTTTCCATATCTGAATTTGAGTGCCTTTTTGCAAATCAACACCATTATCATAAACATCTTTAATATTTTTATTTTAATTTTTTGTAATAAAATAGAAAGAGAAATAAAACCTTGCCAAACTGTAGATTTCTTATCAAGATCTTGAACAATCTTTAGCAATTTAGAACTGTAGTAAGCCTGTAAATGATGATAATCGGAGAAATTCATTTTCTCCATCCATTTTGCAATATATGGATTGGATTTCCAACAATCATAGTAGACCTCATCATTTCCTAGATGAATGTATTCATCCGGAAACAAATCTTTAAATTCTGTCAGAATTTCTCTCAATACTGGATAGACATTTTCATTAGTGGGATTTATGATTTCGGAAGCGCCTTGAACTCCAAATATTGGCTGATAGGGTTTTCCATCTTTCCAACAAATTGTAATAAATTCAGGAAAAGCTCTTCCAAATGATTCCACATGGCCTGGTGTGTCGAACTCTGGGATAACTCGAATGCCACGCAATCGAGCATGTTCAATTATACTCTTAACATCATCTTGTTTATATACGTGGGCATAGCTGTATTTTCCCTTTAATATAAAAACTCAAATTTCTAATCTTTAAAATTTTTTTTATTTTTACTTTTTCTGTAACATTCGGGTATTTCTTTAGCTCAAATGGAAATGATTGATCGTCCACGATGTGCCTTTAAATAATAATAAACTAAATTTGGAAAAAGCTTAAAAAGTATTTACCAATGTAAAACATTTAGCTTATGATAGGCCATTCCGTCTATCTGTTTTTTGAGAATTGGAACTGGAATGAAGTGTCTGGCAGTGTCAACTAATAGACCTCTATAGACAAATCTTGGCTTATCTATTATAACTGTAGAGTCATTTAACACAAGCTTTACAATAAATTGTTGTTTAAATTTTAATGATCCATAATTAAAATGCTTACTCTGTTTAAGCTATCAAAATAAGTCAATTGTGAAAATGTTTCCAGTCCTCTAAGGGCACCCCAAACGCTTTCAGAATTTAAATTTGCCTCATTCTTATTTATTGTTAGATTATCTTTAAAAATCAAGTTTAATTATCTATTGACAATTTTATAACTAAAAAGCATACATGATTCATCCATTTCTGAGTGAGGATATTTTGGACAACTGTCTGAATGGGCAATATTAATATTTAGGACATTTAAGTAGTTGAGGTTTTTTAGTCTTTTGCGTTGGTTATTGTAAATTTTCGGAGGAAATATCACATGTCTGTAATGCTTAACATTTTCGGAAATAATGTCACAGTCAACTTTTAAATTTGTCTTTATTTGGAAGTTTTTTTTCCTTAAAAATAGAACTCGATCCGATGTGCCATTCATAAAATGGGGCATAGGCCATGGAGAGCCTGGAGGTGACTCTTTACCCTATTTAAGTGGTTTTATTAATTTTCTTAGGCAAATAGCTAATTTCTTACCAATAATGGATATTTGACTTCTATGTAAAAAAGCTTAGCCTGAACAAGATTTAAGAATACAAAACCTAAGATTGTCGAAAGCTTAAGCATGCTGAAGATTATAAGCTTTGAACGTTTTATAAAGAAAAAAACTTTTTTTTTTTTTTTAAATTTTAAGAATAAATATTTTTCTAAATCTTTTTATATTGTTTAATCAAAAGAGTGATATAGAACTACTATTCTTTAGAATTTAAGAGAAAAAATCTAGAAGCATAAGATGTATTTGATAATCAAAAGACTTGTAAAAAAGTCAATTTTGAATAATAAATAGCTTAAAAGCTAAAATCATGATGCTAAAATTTATATTTAAATTTTTTTATTTAGCCGAGTCATTTTAAATATCCTTTAAGAATAACTAATTGTAACAGAAAAAAATTTTGAAAAAAATTAATTTTCTGTCAATTTTCTAGTTGGTATTTTTTTTAATCTAAAAGACTTTTAATTAATTAAAATATTAAAAATTTAAATAAAATTAAATGAGATGTTTGCGTTTTTTAAGCAATAATTTTTATAATAAATATTTCATCTTGGAAAAATTTGTCAATTTTTTATGAAAATTATATATTGAATAAATAAACTGATGAAAAATATTTCTTTTTTTATTATTTTTGAATATAAATATTCTAAATTAATCCGAGAAAATTTCGAAAAATTTTAATATTTCTATTTAAATTTTTATAATATAATTTCAGTGTCACCAATTTCTTCTTCAGAAGGCAACTGTATACGCTCGGATGGCACATAATCTGGATCTACTAAATCAAGACCAGCTTTTTCTCTTCTGGATATTTCCAAAAAGGCTTCTCTATAGCACCAATCATTTGTTCTAATTAAATTTTTTATTAAAAATTAAGACCCTCAAGCAGAAATTAATTTTTTAATTTACTTGTAGTCAGGGTAGTAGTAGAACAAAAGAAACGGAACAAAAAAAAAGGCTAAAAAACCAGTAAAGGTGAAAAAATGAGCTGTTGCTTTGTCCTTTGCTTCATCGTTGGCATCAAATCCATAAAAAATTTTCTAAATTATCTTAAATAAATATTGAATATATTTGATATTTTTTTTTTCAAACTCACATATCTATCACTTCTTTCCCATTGAGGTTTATCCCATTCATTCTGACTAACATTACTTTGTTGGCTGGAAGGCGTAGGTTTTGAATCATTCGAAACCATTCTTAGCTGGTTTCTCATACCCAATACAGTTAAGTTTTTTGAAGTGGATATTTTTGAGATGGCCGACAAATTACGGTAATATTTTCCAATAGAGCACAGCTTATTCATTTTAAAATGATTTATTTAATTTGATTTCTAAATTAAAATTAAAAAATTTTAGGAACGCTTATATATATTTTATAAAAACTTGTAAAATAAAAATGAAAATTAAAGATTTGAATAAAAATTTATGGTTTTGAACTATTAATAAATTTGTTTGATTGAATTTTAGAATCAATAATTTAGTAACAAGAATACTGTTTTATTAATATAAATTTTTGTTTAAAGATTTAGAATTATACTGCATGTATATTTTCAAATAATTAGAAGCAGAAAAAAAATTAAGATTATTTTGTTTCGATTCTTTAAATTATTTTATTCTTTCATTTAGGTAATAGTTTTTTGTCTTAATTCTATTTTAGATAACTTTTTTACTATTTTTAATTCACACCAGTTTTTTAATTAAATAAATCATTAATTAAATTACCCAAAAAAATGTTAAAAGTTTATCTGAAGTTTTCATATTTTAAATAATTAGTTAATAAAATCATTTTGTTTATAAAATGTACAAATTTTAGAAATAAAGATTAATTTTTTCTTAATTAAGGATTCAAAATTTAATAAGTCAAAAGAGACAAATAAATAAAAAAAACTTTATTATTTTCTTTATTTTTAATTTCTTGAATTTTGTTTTTTTGTTTTCATCATAAACTATTTAATCATTATCTTCCCTGAATAAAGAAAATTCTGGGGCTGTGAAGTTCATTTCAATTCGATCGTTTCAATTCAGAAAATTTGAATAACTTTTTTACTATAAGGAATAATTTAGTTCTGTAAAATTCTTAATGTCTGCAAAGTAAGTGCACAATTGATTTGAATACTTTTTAATGGCGTGCAAAATGAATAAAATTGCAGAGTATTTGCAGACTTATTTTACCGAATTAAGCAAATTTGCTTTTAATTGAGCATTTTATAAAACTTAATTATCTCTTTAAGTAAGTTAGTTATTCAAGTTTAATTGAAATGATCGAATTGAAACCAACTTCACAACCCCGAAAATTCTTAAAATTTGAAAGAATTTTTTTATTTCAAAGTATTGTATTTTAATTTTTGAATAACGACCCAAAAGCTTTTAATACAATCAAGTAATTTCTTCGTAGAAAATTGGGTACTTCACAAATCAACTGATTGTGTTAGATCATCTTTATTTTCGCTTATTAATTTTAAGTAAAAATAAATTTGACATTTATAATATTTAAGAATTGATCTCACTTATATGATTCTTTACTTTTATACTTTCAACCAATTTACTGGTTTGTCAGTGATTTTTCTTGAATATTTACGCAGATGTGCTGATCAAATTTAACTTTTTTGTTAATTTTTATTAAATAAAAGGAATTTTAAGCCAATAAATAAAAATAGAAAATTAAGCAATATTTGTCATTTTTTAGCTTTGCTTTATGAATAAGTATTTATTTTACTAAAATCATATAACTGCAAAATATATTATAAATCGATTTTTTTAATTTATTAAAATTATAATAATTGAGTTCTTGTCAAATCATATAGATCATCTAAATTCATAAGATATGGTTTTTTTAGTATAAAAAAAGTTTTTCTCCTAATTAATATTTTTCTGTGATGCTCGTAAACTCTTTTTTTATCAAGTATTATCATTCAAATGTTCATGTGACTCAAATGCATAATCATCTTGTCGCGTTATATATTGCAAAAAAATTTTCTTTTTTAATATATGCTTTAGTAATAAAATTAAATTTTAAATTTCTCAAATTTTTTAAAATATACTAGCCAACATGATCATTTGATTTGAATTTAATGTTAAATTTTATTTATAACAATTTTATAGCTAGTTTTCTCAATCGCTTGGCTTTCTAATCCATTCAAATCCAGTATTATGATAAAATAATTTCATTTAAAGCTGCAACTGGTTTTAGTCTGGATCTTTCAAAAAACGCATAGTGAGAGTTGAAATTCGCTTACACTAGTCATATATCTTATTTATATAATTTTTTTTTTTTCTAATAATAAAAAATTTCTTTTCATTTAATTCAAAAAATATAAATTTAATTGTTAGGTACCAATTTTTAGAATTGAATAAACAAATATGGACAAGTTAGCGGAAAAGATGAATGCTTTGCCAAAGCTCGGCGATGATGACAAAGAATCAGAATTAGGTTACATATTTGGTGTTTCAGGTCCTGTCGTAGTAGCTAATCAGATGTCCGGAAGTGCCATGTACGAATTAGTTCGAGTTGGTTATTTGCAATTGGTAGGTGAAATTATTCGTCTTGAGGGAGATTTGGCTACAATACAAGTATATGAAGACACATCTGGTTTGACTGTGGGTGATCCAGTATTTAGAACTGGTAAGCCGCTATCTATCGAGCTTGGTCCGGGTATTATGGACGGAATTTTCGATGGTATCCAACGTCCTTTGGAGGACATTTCTGATCTTTATCAAAGCATTTACATACCCAGAGGAGTAGAAACAAAAGCTTTGAATCGAAGCTCCACTTGGGACTTTACACCTGCAAATCTTAAAGTTGGTAGTCACGTGACTGGAGGTGACATTTTTGGTGAAGTTCATGAGAATTCATTGATCAAGCACAAAATAATGGTCAATCCAAAAGCAAGAGGAACTGTAGTTAGATTAGCTGAGCCAGGCAACTATCATGTAGAAGATGTGGTTCTTGAAACAGAATTTGAAGGTGTAATTACAGAACACAAACTGTACCAAATTTGGCCAGTACGTCAAATGAGACCAGTTGCTGAAAAATTAGCTGCCAATCATCCACTTTTGACTGGTCAAAGAGTTCTAGACGCATTATTCCCGTATAAATTTTAATTTAATAAATATAAAATCAATCTAAAAGGCTTTATTAAGTTGTGTCCAAGGAGGTACTACTGCAATACCAGGAGCTTTTGGTTGTGGAAAGACTGTAATATCGCAATCCTTGTCAAAATTTTCAAACAGTGATGCAATTATTTATGTTGGTTGTGGTGAACGTGGAAATGAAATGGCTGAAGTATTAAAAGACTTTCCCAAATTGAATATGGAAGTTGACGGACGTACTGAATCAATTATGAAGCGTACTTCTTTGGTCGCAAATACATCAAATATGCCTGTAGCTGCTCGTGAAGCTTCCATTTACACCGGTATCACGTTGAGTGAGTATTTTAGAGACATGGGCTACAATGTAGCCATGATGGCCGACTCTACATCTCGTTGGGCCGAGGCTTTGAGAGAAATTTCCGGTCGTCTCGCTGAAATGCCTGCCGATGCCGGCTACCCGGCCTATTTGGCTGCCAGATTGGCGTCATTTTACGAAAGAGCTGGACGTGTTAGATGTATTGGAAATCCTG
Source organism: Brachionus rotundiformis (assembly GCA_016802295.1). NCBI lineage: Eukaryota > Metazoa > Rotifera > Eurotatoria > Ploima > Brachionidae > Brachionus > Brachionus rotundiformis. Next base: position 3,362,813 of record JAESIW010000138.1, read on the forward strand.
CTCGTGAAGGCTCAGTAACCATTGTCGGTGCCGTATCACCGCCTGGTGGTGACTTTGCTGATCCGGTCACTGCTGCTACTCTTTCTATTGTCCAGGTATTTTGGGGTTTGGACAAAAAACTAGCTCAGCGCAAACACTTTCCATCAGTAAATTGGTTAATTAGTTACAGTAAATATATGAGGGCATTGGATGAATACTATGAGAAAAATTTTCCTGAATTTGTTCCTCTGAGAACCAAAGTAACCATATTTTAAAATTAAAATTGACAAAAATTATTTTTAATTAAATTTTTTAAGTGTAAAGAAATTTTACAAGAAGAAGAAGACTTGTCAGAAATTGTCCAGTTAGTTGGCAAAGTAAGAATAATAATAATTTTACCATAAAAAACAAACTTTTTAAATTTTTTAATTTTGTTAGAATGCATTGGCCGAAACAGACAAAATAACTTTAGAAGTTGCCAAATTGATCAAGGATGACTATTTACAACAAAATGGCTACACAACCTACGATAGGTACTTAACAAAAAGCAATTATTTAGATTGTCTTTTTAGTATTTTTTTAATTAAGATATTGTCCATTTTATAAATCAGTATTAATGTTACACAATTTAATTGGTTTTTACGACGCTGCTCGTCGTGCTGTTGAGTCAACTGCTCAGTCAGAGAATAAAATTACTTGGACCATTATAAAAGATCACATGGGCGGCATTTTGTATGAATTAAGTTCGATGAAGTTCAAAGATCCAACCAAGGAAAGTGAATCAAAAATAAAACAAGACTTGATGGATTTGAATGAGAGGATGCTTGCTGCTTTCAGAGATTTAGAAGACCATTAAGCTATACCTTTTTACCTAAGAGAAAAATTCCTATTCAAATGCACCAGACTAAATTATTAATTTATTTTACCGAAATTTTTTCGAAAAAAAAAGATTTTTTTTTATTTTTAAACTTCCTTTTTTGTTTCTTTGCTGAAGTCGGACTCAAAATATTTTATAATCATTGTTTAATTTTTAGTTTAAGTCGTAATTTTAAAAAAATTAACCAATCTAATAACAACATCAGTATATTTATAATAATTTATTTATTCAACTCTTTTTGTATCTTACCAGAACTTAAAGGGTTTATATGATTTTTTTCGTCATTCGTTTGTAATTCCCAATTTAAAGATTATTTTTGACCTTAATTTTTATTTGAAATAAAAAATAAATTATTTTTTGAAAATTACAGATTTGATCTAAAGAATAAAATTTCTTTAGAATTATTTAAGTTTTATTTTTTATCCACCTAATTTCACATAAATGAAATTAAGTACATCAAAAAAGAAAATGAACTTCAATTGAATTGTATGTATTCAATGAATTTAAATTTTTTAAATAAAATATTAGTTGATTAGTTAAAATTGATATTTCCTTCAAGGAAATTTAGGTAACTAATAGGAAAATTTTTAATTATTTTAAGTTATAATAAATTTTCTTTTTATTCAAAAACAAATACTTTAAATTTTTAATTCATCTTTATCTTTTTTTATCTCTTAAATAAAATAAGAATATAAAATAAATTGAATTTTGATTAAAATTTAAAGAATATTATGTTTAATCGATTTATTGATAACTGAATATTAAAAAAAAGAAATCATAGAGAACACAACCTTTAATAAAATCTAATCTGTTTTATTTACGAAATTTTGAGTATTATCGATATTAAAAAATATGTTATAAATAATTTTAACGTAGCTCCAACTATGTTTGATTGCGTTCTCTTAGTTATCTTGTGGGAAAGGACCAGCCATAACTTTGCGAACAAACACTTAAATAATAAAATAAAATAGTCATTACTATAAAATTAAAAAAAAATAATTTAATTAACTGACCATCGTAGTTCATCATTCCATCGGCGTCCTCCTTGGTCTCTGTGCATTTCATGATCTCTTCTAATTGATCTGGTGTGATTTTTTCAGCTTTAATGTAAAAATAAATAGACTTTGAGCTAAGAAATCTTTTTCCATCTTACCCATGGCGACCAACACTTGACTCAACTCGGCCAAGGACAAAAGACCATTTGATTCTTTGTCGTACAACTTAAGGCCCTCCATGAAGTCTTCGTATGTACCCCAGGTTTTCTCTGGCATTTTGAAGAATTCGCTATAGATGGCCAAGAACTCTTCGACAGTGATGGTTTTAGTGCCTGGCTTTGGAGTTTGTCCTCTTTTTTCGCACTCAGCATTGGTCACTGCCAAACCCAACGATCTCAACATATCACCAATATGGTGAGCATCTACTTTGCTTTCGTATTTTTTATCGAAAACTTCGAAGACTTGTTTAGCTTCATCAATTTTATCCTGAGGTAAGCTAGCCATTTCGTTCTCAAAATAAATCGATTATTATTCTAAAATAAAATTAAAAAATAAAAAAAAATATTGAGCATTACGCTATACAGAAAAATAATTTCTAGATAAATAGATTAATATTTAAGCTAGTTGAGGTTAAATTAAAGATAAAAAAAGTGTTTATGCAGTTTATTCCAAATCTTAACCCAGCGATTTTTTTCTCAAGTACCCTATTGGTTAAACAAGCCAAATTTGTTGTTTATGTTTATTCCAATGCTTTTAGAATATCAGAATTTATCCGATTTATGCTAAAGTCTATGGCAGATACTTTACTCTGAACTTTAATGATTATGTATCTAAAACTAGATAAATTGTATTTTGGGTTATCTAAATCAAGCTTTCTGGCATAAATACATCATACTAGCTTCATTCCTTATAAAGAATATGCGCCTTGGTGAATAAATTATTTGCGAAGGCATTTTCGGCACCACCTGAATCTATTCAAATTTTCTAATAAGCTATTATATTTATATATATATATGTACCACTGATTTTTAACCAAGCAATCTGATCTAGACATATAATGAAATCGAAAATTTCATTTATTGTTTTCGTAGTGAATTTTAAAAATAAAAAAGTTGTTTCAAATTTATATAGATGCTAAAAACTTATTTATTATTCCAGTAGAGAAAAGGCTTATGCCAGAACCTAATATTCCAATTACAATCCGAAACTATCTGATTAACATGAACGCTATGTTAATGTTCATATATAGGAATAATTCGAACGAGCTTGATTATAGATCAGAATAGATTGGAATAATAAAACTATTAGCGAACAGAATGCATACCACGATGAGTATTACTATTCCATCGAATAGTTGCCATATTTTCAAAATTAATTATTATTATAATTCAACTGTAATATAAAGATTGATATAGGCAAGCAATATGAAAAGAACATTGGCTGAAGCTAAAGAAAAAGATTATTTGGTAGTAATCTAAGTGTTGTTTAAGCTTATTTGGCATAAATTAGAAATAAAAAACTACAAAGAGTAAAGCTTATAAAAGATTCAAATGGGTATAAAATAAGTTATTTGAATAGAATGTTTTTTAATATTTATTTGTAAAAAATAAATAAAAATAAAACAACTAAATAGATAAATTTTTAGATTTAATTTAGATTTTTAAGTATTCGAAACTAATTTGAAATGGCTAGCTTACCTCAGGATAAAATTGATGAAGCTAAACAAGTCTTCGAAGTTTTCGATAAAAAATACGAAAGCAAAGTAGATGCTCACCATATTGGTGATATGTTGAGATCGTTGGGTTTGGCAGTGACCAATGCTGAGTGCGAAAAAAGAGGACAAACTCCAAAGCCAGGCACTAAAACCATCACTGTCGAAGAGTTCTTGGCCATCTATAGCGAATTCTTCAAAATGCCAGAGAAAACCTGGGGTACATACGAAGACTTCATGGAGGGCCTTAAGTTGTACGACAAAGAATCAAATGGTCTTTTGTCCTTGGCCGAGTTGAGTCAAGTGTTGGTCGCCATGGGTAAGATGGAAAAAGATTTCTTAGCTCAAAGTCTATTTATTTTTACATTAAAGCTGAAAAAATCACACCAGATCAATTAGAAGAGATCATGAAATGCACAGAGACCAAGGAGGACGCCGATGGAATGATGAACTACGATGGTCAGTTAATTAAATTATTTTTTTTTAATTTTATAGTAATGACTATTTTATTTTATTATTTAAGTGTTTGTTCGCAAAGTTATGGCTGGTCCTTTCCCACAAGACAATTAGATTAGAAAATTTTTTCGTATTTTAACGTTTTTTTTTAAATTTATTTATTAAATAATATTTAAATTTTAACTTGAATTTTTCTCCTTGTCTTTGACACATTGTTTTAATAAACTAGAATTTTAAGTTAATTTAAAATTGAAATATTTCGAATATAAGAATTTAATTTCATTTTGGTTTAATTGGCTTAATTGACATTTTTATTCTCAATAAGTTGGACTAGGCAGATTAATTTGCTATCCATACACCATTCTGTAATAAAATCTATTTTATTACATGACTTACTCAATATTACAATATGCTGCAAGTTTACCTGAGATTGTTCTTCCAATAATTGACTAGCTAAATTAATGATATTGCAAATTAACTAGTTAATTGATAATGATCACACTTTAGTAATCTTCTCAACTAATTAACCTGTAATACTCTTAGGTAAAATTTTACCATTTCGAAACTCAATGAATGGTAATTCACTCAATTAAACATGAGCAAATGTTCATATAAATAAATTCAAATGAATTTTAATTCATCAATTCACTAAAAATTAAAAATTTATGCTATAAAAATAACTTTTAAAAAAGATTTTACATAAAATTATTCAATAAGCTTATAATATAATACAAAATGGCACAATTCAACTATAATTGGAACGCTTCACCATTCCAAAGCACTCCCTCCAGTTACTTTTATAGTCCAACTGCAATAAATAATATTTACCAAGAAATTAATCCATTCATGTCTTCGAATTCATCATATGTTTGTACTCCTTCAAGTGATAACAAAACATATTCAAGTGGTTATGGAAGCGAAAACTCCCCATTTAATTCACCTCCCGTAATGAAATTAAATTATGGTTTAAGTCCCAATGTTATCCCGAATTCATTGACAAACTATACTGAAAATGCAACTAAATGTGAGAAAAGATCCCGAGACCAGGATGAAAGTTATTCTAATTATTATTCAGATATTAATTTACAAGATTTTACAGAGCCAAAAAGTAAAAAATCAAAAAGTGGAAAGAAAAATCTTGAATTGGATGAACATGACTATGAAAATTTAGATTTTAGCCTCACTGGGAGTCAATTTGATGTTAATATGGATAGGAAAAAGAGAGTATTAACGCGTACGCAAAGAATTGCTGCGAATATGAGAGAGCGTAAGCGAATGTGTATAATGAATGATAGTTTTCTCAAACTGAGAGAGTCTTTGCCAATTACCACCGGACGTAAGCGAAGGAAAATGTCAAGATTGGACATTGTTGTTGGAGCAATGGAATATATTGCATATTTAGAATATCTCTTGGAAAAAGATGTTCCTGGTGAAATAAACTTCGAAGAATACCAAAATAGCTTGTATATGATTTAAAAGAAATTTTTATCTGTAATTCTTTATTGTACATTAATTCCAAATTTTTAGTTTATTTTTAATTTAATTTTTCTTTTATTTTTAATAAAAATTAAACAATTAAATTTTGTTTTATTTTAAAAAATTAACTTCGTCAGCATGGTATTAATTGATTTGGACGTGCTTGTTTAAAATCGCATAAGAATTTCTTTTTACAATTCTTGTCACAAATTTTTGGATGGTCATAAGAATTACTGAAGTGTTTGATTAAAAATTTTGTGTTATCTCCATTTAAATTAATTAATGCATCATTAATTAAATGATTCCAATCTTTTGGAAAAATACTAGATAGATTATATATTTCTCTAGCGGAATATTCTTTTTCCCACTTTGGTTTATTTGAATTGTTCACTTCACTTATGTTAAGTATTTTTGTTTCATGATCTAATACTTGAAATGAAGAATTTCTGTAATAGCCATCGACTGTATAAATTCTGAAACTAGGATTCAAAAACGAGAATGTTGTCACACTGCCAGCTAGATAAGCAACTGAAACTGGTCTACTTATGTTCACTAAGTCATAAAAGATTTCAAAGGCATCATTATGCTTATGACCAAAAAATTGTCCAGTAATAGTTGATTCATATCTATTTACTATTCTATAATAATTTTCACTAAATGATTTAAGACATGTTGATGGGTTAACATGTCCAATTATGTGGACCTTTTCCCCAATATTTTCACTATTTTGTAAAATATCTACGAGCCATTTAAGTTGATTGTATGGATCTGTAGAATTAATGTACAACCAAAAATTTAATGGATAGCAGAAATTCATATTCAAAGATATCAATCTTAGTCCTGGAACAATTATTATTGTGTAGAAAGCACTCCTTTTTTGAAAATAAATTTTTAATTTTATATTATTTTGGATTAAATGAATACCTGGTTATATTGGCTTTTAGATCATCAGGTAAACCTGTTTTGACCCAATCTTCTGATAATCTGCTATATAACCACGTTATATTATCATCTTTCGTAGATTCCGTAGGAAAGCTAGAAAATAAATTTTTTTTTGATTTTTGATATTTTAAAGTGGTTAAATATTAATTTTTATTCAAATAATAGATATATTAAATTAAATTAAATTAAATTAATTACAGATTGCATGGCGTTGCTTCATGATTGCCCAGAGCTGGATAAATTATTGTGTTTGGAAAGTAATTTCTAAAAAGACCAGTTAAAGTATCCAAAGCACTTAACTGATCTGATTTAGATTGATTCCAAACATTGTGAGGTGGTAGATCACCAGTCCAATATATAATGTCAAACTTATGAGTACTAAAATTAGTATAAAATATTATCACGTTTAATTTACTTCTTCATTTTTGGATAAGTGTTCAAACATATTTTTTACTGTCCAAACTGGAACGTCACAATTTCTATAATCTCCCCAGAATCCTGCCTTTTTATCTTTGGAAAATGAATTTTTTTTACTCGTGCTTGAATTTCGGCAACACAAAGGTTGATCGCATTCAGCAAGAGCTCCGGGTTGATACTCAAAATCAATATGAATATCTGTTAGTTGAAGAATTCTCAGCACTGGATTACCTGGCTTTTTATTAACAAAATCAAATAAAATTATTTTAAGTGAATGATTGAATCGTACATTCGGCAAAACTGGTTCTTTAACAGAAGGTTTAGGAATATCAGGCAAAGTAATGTTCCAATTAAAGACAGGATTTTCAACAGGTTTGCAATTTAAAAAAACAGAACAAACCTCATCATCAGTCAATGGGCTATCAATTGCCACATTGAGTATCGAAGGCTTATTATTAATTTTTTTAAGTGATTTAAATTTTATAAAATACTAAATTACAATATAAGACTTGAGAACTTGTGGACATACCATCTTATCTTCTATTTTTAATGCTTCACATAAAAATATGGCTAAATTTTCTAATTCTTGAGTTTTATTTTTTAGTATAAGTTGACGTGCATACGGTACCACAATCTCACAAAAATGGCATAGTGCATTTTCAGCTAAAATATCCTCTTTACATGAATAACTAGAACATTTCAAATTTCCTAATTTATCAATTACTCTAGGCTCAATAGGCGAAAACAAACAAAAAATGAATAGAATAATATTTAACATGGTTTAAATTATTTATTTTAAATTATATAATATTTTAAGCCTATTTATTATCTATTATATTATCATAGTTTTTTTTTAAAGATAAAAGTAAAAATAATTAACATGGTATAAAATTGTCGGATCTGGATTGACGAAAATCACAAACAAATCTTTTTCTACACCCCAAATCACATGATTGTTGATTATCAGAAGATTTTGAATAGTATCTATATAATTTATCCAATTCGGGACTATTCAAATTTTTTGATAACTTGTCGAGAAGATTATTCCAGTCTTGTGGTTGAAGGCTTGTCATGTTAAAGGCTTCCTAGATAAACAAATTTTTAAATTTAGAAAAAAAAAATTAAAAAAAAACTTTTGCAGAATATTCTTTTCTCCAAACTGGCTTCAGAGTTAAATTGGCCTCTGTAATATTCAAAAAATAGGTCTCGTGATCTAATACTTGAAAACTTGAATTTTTATATGATCCGTCAATAGAATAAATTCTGTAGCCTGGATTTAAATAAGAATAAGTAGTAACACTTCCGGCTATGTAAAGAACATTAACTGGTCGTTTGAGGTCTTCTAAATCATAAAAAAGTCTGAATTTTTCTGTATGTGCATGTCCAAAAAATTGTCCAACTATGGTTGATTCATATCGATTGACTATTCTGTAGTAGCTTTTGCTGAAAGATTCCAAGCACGATTCTGGAGGAATATGACCAATTATGTGAACTTTTTCACCAATATTTTCACTATTTTGCAAAATATCAACCAACCATGCCAATTGACCAAGTGGATCTGATGAATTAATGTACAGGTAGAAATTTTCATTTGGACAGTAGTTCATATTAAGAGAGACCAGTCTAAGTCCAGGGTATAATTGAAGTGAATAAAAGGCTCCCCTGAAATTTTTATAAATTTTTACTCAATTACTTATAATTTAATTTATTACTCGGAAATATTTTGGGCTAAAGATTCTGGTAGGCCAGTCTTAACCCAGTCCAAAGCCAATCTAGAATATAACCAAGAAATACTCTCTCCTTTGACAAAAGGTGGAGGATATCTATGTAATAATTATAGAATTTTTAACAACAAAAAAAATTAATATTACAAATTTACGGGCGTAGTTTCATGATTACCAAGAGCTGGATAGATAATTTTGTTTGGAAAGTATTTTTGAAATAAGCCAGTTAGAACATCTAAAGCATCTAATTGATCTTGTCTTGATTGCTTCCAAACATTGTGTGGTGGCAAGTCACCAGTCCAATAGATAAAATCAAACTAGATTTCAAAATTAAATCTTAAAATTTAATTTGGTTTGTTTCCATTTTACTTGCTCATTTTTAACTATATGTTGAAACATGTTCTCAACAGTCCAAACTGGCACATCACAATTTCTATAGTCTCCCCAGTATCCAGCGTTTTGATCGTTTGCTGAAGTTTCAGCATTTGTTTTTGGTGTGCTTGAGTTTCTGCAACATAATGGTTGTCCACATTCTGCTAAAGAACCTGGTTGATACTCAAAGTCAATATGAATATCGGATAAATGCAAAATTCGTAATTTGGGAGAATCGGGCTTGATGAAAAATTTAAAATTCTGATACGAAATTTTTAAATATATTAATTACTGATGGAGGAGTTGGTGGAATTACAGGAGGCTTTGGAACATTCGGCAAAGAAATATTCCAATTAAATATAGGATTTTTTACTTCACTGCAACCTAATCCTACTGAACACAATTCAATGTCATTCAATGTGGTTGTATTTATAATATTTAAAACCGGTGACTGATAAAATAATTAAAATAATTAAATTGATAAATTACCGTGTATGTTAAAATTACTGTAAATAAATCAATTGCATCTGAGCAAACCTCTAATTCTTCAATTTTTAAATAAGTACATATAAATTTGGCAATTTCTTTTATAAACTTTGTTTCATTTTTTTTAATTATATCTCTTGCCAATGGCATGGCTAGATAGCACGCTTCACAAAGTTGTTTTGGATCAGGTGCTCCATTTTTAATGCACGACTTTAAATCATGGCATTGTCTATTTACTGGAAGTGAGTAAATAAACAGAAAAGTAGAACAGAAAATAAAAAATTTGAACGACATTTTAGTGATTTTTTTTAGTAGTTCGAAATTAAATACTAATTACCTGTATCAGTATCTTTTTAGCTTATCAACATTAAATTCAAAGATAATTTTATTTTAAAAAATTTATAATATTTTTAAATGAAAATATTGTGATAGATAAAAGAATCTATTCAATAAAACAAGAAATTTTTAAATCAACATGGTATGAAATTGTCCGACCGAGATTGTTTAAAGCTACAAAAAAGCTTCCTTTTACAATCTGAATCACATTCGGGAAAATTGTCAGATGATTTTGAATAATATCTTTTAAAAAAATTGTAAAAAAATTATATTAATAAAAACATGATTATCTATTACTTGAGTAATTTATTAGCAAAATCACCATTAACATTTTCCAATATTTTGTCAATTAAATCACTCCAATTTTGAGGAAACAAATTCATTAAACCGAAATCTTTTTTTGCTGAATATTCTTTTTTCCACTTTGTTCGATTGTATAGATTGGCCTCTGTTAAATTTAAGTACATTGTGGTGTAATCTATTATTTGCCATGTTGATGATCCATGATTTCCGTCAACTTCGTAAATTCTGTATGAAGGGTTTAGATAAGACAGTGTGGTTACACTTGGACCTAAATAGGCTACATTTACGGCTCGGGTTGTATTTTCTAAATCATAAAATAGAGATATTTCATCTTTATGAGAGTGACCATATATTTGACCAACAATAGTTGATTCGTATCTGTTGACAATTCTATAATAATTTGCGCTCCAGCTTTCCAGACATTGGCTTGGATCAATGTGCCCAATTATATGCACTTTTTCATTATTGTCTTCACTTTCTTGAAGAGTTTTGACAAACCAGTCCAATTGGCCTAAAGGATCAGTCGAATTCAAAAACAACCAAAAATTTTCCTTTGGGCAATAGTTGGTATTCAAAGATATAACCCGAAAATTAGGAGCTATTTTAATACTATAAAAAGCACCACTTCAAAAAAAAACAATAAATAATTTGTTTTATAATAATATTTAATATATTATTCACTTTTTTATATTTTCGAACAGAGAATCTGGAAGGCCAGTCTTAGTCCATTCTTTTGCCAACGAATTATACAACCATTCTATACTATCTTCTTTGACTGCCGGTGTTGGGAATCTTAAAATTTTGTAAATATAATATATGTATATTTTTTTATTTTTAAATTCTTACAAATTACATGGAGCTGACTCATGGTTTCCAAGTGCAGGTAGAATTACTTTATTGGGAAAATATTTCAAAAAAATTTTGGTTAAATGCTCTAAAGCAGATAGTTGATCGTTTCTCGTTTGATTCCATATGTTATGAGGTGGTAAATCACCTGTCCAATAGATCAAATCAAACTAGAATTTAAGTTATTAGATATAAATTTATTGTCGATTTTTTACTTTTTCATTTTTTGAGATATGTTTGAACATATCCTCAACAGTCCAGACAGGTATGTCACAATTCCTATAATCGCCCCAAAAACCAGCTGATGATTCATCATCTTTAGTTTTTGATCTAGATGAGCTTTGATTTCTGCAGCACAATGGTTGGTCACAATCAGCCAGAGAACCGGGTTGATACTCAAAATCAATATGGATGTCTGACAATTGAAGGATTCGAAATGTTTTTGAGTTTGGCTTGGGAGGTTTAAGTGGTTCAACTGGAGGTTTGGGCACATCCGGAAGTGTGATATTCCAAGCAATTATTGGATTCTCAATTTTTGAACATCCTAATGCCAAAGAACATATTTCAAGCGATGATAGTTGAGTATTTCTTGTCACACTAAATACTGAAGTCTTAATTTCAAATTTTTTTTAAAATAAAAAAAATTAAATTTTCTATTTACTTCGTATGTTTGAATAGCCATGCTGCAAACAATATCATCAGCTAAGTTCAACTTCTCGCAAACATAAGAAGCTATGTCGTGAATATGGTCAGTTTTGTTTTTTTTAATAAGTTCACGTACTAGAGGTAAAGTTATTCGACAAAAATCACATAGTTGGCGTCTGGTCGGGCGCTTTCCAAATTGTCTATTTCTTAAATCTTCTGTTAGCCAGTATTTACAATCAGTTTGGTTACGGCAGATGTCAGTAGTTTTTTTTTCAAAAGGTAAACTAAAAATTTCGGCTACTAATGATAATTTTAAAAGATAATAGAGTGGTATTAGATGGTAAATTATTTGCATATTTTATTGATTCTATTCAACCAAAAAAAAATTTTTATGTAAAAACAATTTTTTTTTAAATTTCGTTTTTATATTCAGGTTAATGTTTTATTCAAATAAGTCACGTGATTAGAGTTTTTAGAACATAATAGAATTTAAATTAGGTTTTATTAAAAAAAATTAAATGTTTAATCTAATAGTTCAATTTTTTGATTGTCTAATTTAAGGTTATGATTTTTATAAATTTATCAATTTATTACAAAATTAAATGATAATTTTAAATTAAATTTTCATTTTGACTTGATTTTCTGTAATATAAATTCCTTTTGAAGAGAGTTTCTAAATCTTAGCTTAGATGCTATCTATTTTAAAGATCATTAAATTTTTTATTTTTAATTATTTAAAAATTTATATTTTAAAAAAACAAACACTATAATCTTTTAAAATCTGTTTTAGATTGTTGAAAACTTCATTTTGAAATTAAATTTTTTTCGGAAATAAAAACTAAATTTAATTAAATTAAAATTGATTGTTGATAATTATGGCTTCGAAAATTTTGTCTTATGTATACAAAAAATTAATTTTCCAAAGCTTTCAATTAAATAAATAATAATAACAATTATCTAAATTGGACTCATCTTTTATTATTTTAAATTTTATTTTCATATTTGTATTTATTTTTATGATCAGAAATTCAAATTTGAATGAATTTTCAAAAAGTTTCAGCATAAAAATTTAGTTTCTTTCACGATTTACCATCTCAACCCATTTAACTCTTTTTTTCTTCAATATCCTTGTGGGCTAAAGGGTCTTTTGCTTTCCTCTCAGGTCTATCTTTGTATTACTCTAATTGATCTACGATTACTCTAACTAACCCTAACCCTATTTTATTCAATAACTGGGGTATCACATCTAAATTTTTTCTAAACCTAAGCTTAATAATTTAAATGAAACATTTTTTTTAAATGATTTATAATTCTTTTAAAATAATGTTTTCTGAAATGGTGAGTTGGCTTGTCTGAGTCTTTTCTCAATCATCATACGACTTGTACATAAAAGACTTTTCGTCTGTATCCGGTAATAAGAACTAAAATCCTATTTTAATTATTTTTAATTCTTCAAGTTTTTATTCCGTACTTAGACCCAAATTTCAAATTACTAAATTTAGACAAAATAATTTTGGACATGTGGCGTTTGGATCTTTGTGTATATCAATCAAGTGAAAAGTGCATATGCCAAGGCGGATACTTTGCATACTGATGTAATTGTTTACAAGTAGAGAGGAGATATTGAGGGCAATATTGCTTAAATACATGGTAAGACTTCACCTAGACTATGCAGTGCAGGACTTGAGAGAAGATTCAAGAACAGACAGCAAAGATCCTTGTGTCGCTAGAAAGTTTCTCAAGTCGATGAGGCTGGTTAGAATGGTATTGACTAGGAAAAAATTGTTCAAAGCATAACTTTAAAAAAATTAAAAATTTAAAAAGTTTAAAATTTTTAAAAAGTTAAAAAAACTTGGGTCTTTTGGTGAAAACGTCATGCATGCGCCTAAAGTTTTGGTACATACAACAAGTATGATTTGGACTATTTATACTATTGGTTACTACTATTGAGATTATAATTTATTTATTTTTAAAAAAAGATTAATAAATTTTTTAAATAGGGTATTTTTATTTGTGAACTAAATTAAATTATAAATTACTGATAAATATGGAACATTATTTGACAAAATAACAACAGAAATGAAATTAAAATTAATTTACAAAATAAATTGACATGGGTCATTTCAACAAATGAAACAAAAAAAAAGAGTAATAACTGGAAAATTAAAATTAAATCATTTCGAGCAATTAACTCTTTAAAAAAAAATTAATTTAAAAATTAGGATATTGATTGAATATTTGAAAATTTTGATATTGATTCAAAATAAATTGGTCCGGAATTTGATTATAACTTTGCTGAATAGGCTGTTCTGGAGATTGTTTGGGTTGGACATTGGTTACAGTTGAATCCACCATTTGGTCCAAGCTTAGACGCTGCTCCAATTGAAGATGTCTCTTGACATGAAGTTTTAAATGATCAGATCGAGCAAAGCGTTTCTCACACTTGTCACATGCATACGGTCTGTCACCAGAATGTTTTCTCAAATGCCGAGTTAGCTCATCTGATCTGGCAAATCTCCACTTACAACCAGGCCATTTGCACAAATAGGGCTTTTCGCCCGTATGTATGCGACAATGGGCTTTCAAATGAGAACTCTTTGTATATGATTTTTTACATCCTTCATAGGAACATCGATAAATGCGCCTATTCTCAAGATCATCTATATTCTTTCTTTGGTAGCGTTTTGTTTCGCCCATATCAACCGGTTTCTGTAAAATGGTCGTAACATTAGGTTGGGTCAGATCAATCATCGGCTCATACAAGTCCTTAAAAACTCTAGGCTTATTTTTTTTTATCTTTTGTTGTCTTAAATTATCTAATTGTAGATTATCAGGTAAACTTTTGAATGAGTCCGATCTGTTCTCGGATGGATTGTATTGATTGAGTGCACCTTGAATGTTCTCATCCAATACTGTTGGCTCTCTCTTGATCCCGCTGTATTGATAGGAAAAATTTGAAAGATCATATTGACTGTAGTATGGGTAGCTGAATTGATTATTGTTGTAGAAATTGTAGCTAAAAACGTGCTGGTTATCTGTGGCTTCATAGTGTTCGACTTTGGTGAAATGGTCCTGGTAGTGGTCTCTTTCGGATTTTTTTAAAGTATCGTAAATATAAGTCAGGGGTGGATTGGTGAAGTTGTCAGAATTGGAGCTCATGTAGCCACTTTCAATTTCATTCAGGTTCGAGTCTATTGAGAATGGCGAATTGTGATTGTCTGGCCAGAATGGATCGTTGTATGAAAAATGTGCCGGGTCTGGCTTGATTGAAAGGGGATTTATCATTGTTTTGAAAATGTGTTTGTTAACTATCTGTAAATTATTCAATATAAATAGACAACCTAAAACAAAAATTAAATAATTAAGATAAGTAATTGATTAATTGATAAGAGAATATTTGTTTTAGGTCGTTAGTTTGCACGAGAAAAAATAGGATGGACAAGATTTGTTGTTTTGAAATAAATGATAAAGCGGCTACTGTTTTTTAAGTTAAATTTTGTCCTTAGAAAAATTATCATTGGCTTATTAGATGATTTCTATGAGAATTAATTTTATTTTTAAGCTCTGGTCATTTGGCGGTGGCTTAGAATACCAACAAAGTTGAGTGCCGCTTGACCAAACCCTCAACCCTCAATATTTCGCTTCAAAAACATTTTTTATTTCATAGAATTTATAATAAGAAAAAATTGGACAATTAGGTGGCAGATTGGCTTATTTTGGATAAGACAAAAATTTTAAACCGTGCATGGGTTTAATCTTAGAAATAAAATGTGGTTAGACTGGCACAAATTTGAAAACACCGGAAGTAATTTTACATTACGTCAGTTTGGGGTTGACAGGAAAGAAAACTTAAAATTTTGAATCAAAGCATGTAAGATGTGGATATAAGAAGGCTTTAATGAGTTATCTACTAATTAGAAAGCCAATCAAATTAGACTTGAACCATGGTTAACAAATAAAAATTTTCCTTATTTAGACACAAATTTATAAGAACATTTAAATTTTTTTAATATAGTGATAAAATCTCTCTAGAAAATCAAACAATAATCGAAAATATTTCCCTTAATAGTCTTAGTAATGCCCAATGGCCACAAAAATTGATTATTTACCAAATTTTATTGCACAATTTGCCTAGAAATTATTTCTAAATGATCATTAGAGCAAAAATTGTCCTTGTTATTAAAAAATAAGTTAATCTATTGAACATCAACCTAAGTAATTACGTTTTAGTTTTACTATTTTGATGCCAATTCGAATGTAAAATTTTCAAAATATTAACCAAAAAATTGTACTTTTAATTTTAGGTTTCAATCCCTGACAAAAATTAATTATAAACTTTTAAATTTAACAAAAATAAATCCCTTGAATCCAGTCAAATCAAGATAGTTTCTTAATCTATCTTCATTGACGTCTAAATTTAACTAAAAAGAATCATTTTTTTAAATAACGGTCTAATTATTTATAAAAAGTTCCTTTTTTATTTAAAAAAAGTTAAAATTCCGATAAAATAACATTCAGATAATGAATTTTTGTCATTCTTTAAAATTGGCTTGTCTTAAAGGAATGTCTTTAGACTTGGAACTCTTGTCGCGGTACCACTTGGACTGGTCATCTCAACTACCCTGTTTTGTTTTAGACGAATACAAAGTACTTTTTTTTTACCACAAAGTGAACCAAATGTTAAAAAAATTTATTCAAAAAAATTTTTTTCACTAAAGGAAAAATAAATTGTCTGCTAGGTTCCAAATTAGCATTGCCAAACTAAAGACAAAAAAAAATTGTAATTTAAGTTAAAAATATTGTTGTTGAAAGATTTTCTTATCAAGTCATTTGTTAATGAGGACGATTTTTATAATCGGATTTTAAAATTTAAAATTTAAATTTTCTTGACAAATTTTCACGATGGCCAATTGGAACAGTTAATTAATCTTATTTCAAAGTTATGTCATCATTATTTTGAAAGTTATTTTTTTTTTATTTTATTTTAGCCAAGTTAATTGTATTCCGAACGCTCTTGGAACGCTCATAACTTTTAATACAATTTTAAAAGCGTGCTTAAAAAAAACTAATTTCAAAATTTCGAAATATTTTCTTTATGGTTGCTTCTCTAAAAAGAATACTAAGCAAATTCCTCTCTCTCTCTCTCACAAATTACAATTTTATTTATAGAAAATATAAAATTCTAGAAGCTTTGCCAGAATCGCCTTGTTTTAAACACTTATATTTTGCCTTTAGTTAAACTGTACCCAGGAGTCAATAAAAAATTTCTTAATTTAAGATAAAATCTTGGTGATAAAAACGAAAACACCCTTTTTACGTGTTTTGTTTATCAGTAGGATTTTCATTACATGTGCATTATTTTTCAAATAAATAAAAACTTAAATTTTTTTTTATTAAATTGCCTTAATTTTATTTAATTAGAATTAATTCTTTTTAATTACACTTGACTTAATATTTCGCTAAAATTATAAATTGCTTACGTGCCAGATGAATATTCAGGATATGACCGATTACAGCCAAACGCAAGCTTATACCAACAGAGCTTATGGTTACTCGAACGGAATATTAATGCCAGTTAAGCCAGAATTCATGTCCAACCCAGTGCAGCAAGTCAATCTGCCCTCTAGTCTAATGTCACCCTCAACCACCCCCAATGAGTCTGATAGCCTGAACCCAAGTGACCAATTCATTCTGCCAAATTTAAACACATTTCAAAACTTGAATGATTTTTCCAACTTTCCAACTTTGACAAGCATATACAGCTTTTACCAGCAACAACAGAACCAATTCGAAAACGAATTGCAAAATTACAAGTCAATCGAAACGAGCCACAATCAGAACAATTACAACAATTTACTTTTGCCAGCAAATTTTCAAAATAACCAATTTAACAATCAGACAAATTCGGACAATGTGTACTTTTCACCAGAACACCAACAAGGCAATCAGAGTTTTTCCAATCAGCAGAATTTTAGACAAAATGCCGAAAATTGCACAAATTGTTATTATATGAATCCAAATGAGCCAATTTATGGCCAAAATCAGAGCAATTTTTTTGAAAATTATCAGCGAGGCTCTTCCACATTGGGTACTTATACGAACCCACTGAACGAGCAGTCCTTGTTGACTAATTTTCAAGCCTCAAGCGCATTGAATACTTTAGATCAAATTAATAAGTACAAAAAGACTAGATCAGTAGCCTCGTCCAGGATCCTTGGTCACCAGCTAAGCAGTCAATCGAATTTAGGCGAGAAGCTAATGGGACAGGAAGTAAAATATCTGTCCATTAACTCAAATAATGACTACCATAACCAAATTGACCAGAGTAAGAAAAATTACAATCAAATAAAGCAATCAAAAAAATTCAAAGACCTATTCGAGCCACTGATTGACTTGACTCAGCCTAATGTGACCACTATAATGCAGAGGCCTGTTGATATGGGCGAAACAAAGCGCTACAAGCGCAGAAATTGTGATGATTTGGAGAAAAGAAGAACCTATTGCTGTAAATATGAAGGTTAATTTTTTCCAAATTTGTAGATAGATAAATAAAAGTATTTTTAAAAGGATGTAAAAAATCTTATACAAAGAGCTCTCATTTGAAAGCGCATGCTCGAATACATACCGGTGAAAAGCCATATTTGTGCAAATGGCCCGGCTGTAAATGGAGATTTGCTCGCTCGGTAAGAAGGTGAAAAAAATGCAAGCTTTTTAGCTGAATTTTCTTTAAGGATGAATTGACCAGACACTTGAGGAAGCATTCGGGTGATCGGCCGTACAAATGTGAAAAATGTGACAAAAAATTTTCCAGATCTGATCACTTGCAGCTTCATTCAAAGCGACATAGTCAAGAATCTCAGCCAGAAAGATGCAAAAGTTCTTCTGTTTCTTCATCCATTTCATCTTCTCCTGCATCAATGTCCTCTGCGTATGTTGCCTCCTCATCGTCCTCCTCTATAGTTCCACTAGCTTTCACAACATCACCTACCAATATTTCATCATCGTCTTCCAGTGCCCTCTCCGCAACACCTTTAGTATCCAATATTTATTCGTCTTGTTAACTTTTTATAGTTTAAGTTTTCCATTTTCCTCAAAAAATAAAATTTAGTTTTAATATTAAATGAAAGCTATTTGATAAGATACAGAAATTGTTGCAAGAGATTATTTAATTGTTATTTATTTGAAATTTTTAAGTTATTAACTATTTTTGTTTTTGACAAAAATATTCTTCTATTCGCCTAATTTATTTCCATTTCCGGGTCAAGGATTTCACTCAGATTTTTTATGATAACAAAAAAGAAGAATTTACTATTAAAAAATGAAGTATTATTTTAGTTGCTTTTTTTGTGAAATTTTAAAAGCCCTTTAGTTTGGGTGAGAATATTTATTATTTTGTGTACAAAAGCCGAGTCTGATATATACTAATTTATAAAACGCATGTTAATAAAACTTATTTTTTAGTATTTTTAAAATAGACTATTTAAATTTTTGGTTTTTAATTTTTAGTATTTATTAAAATAAAACTTTTCAATAAAAATAAAAAAGTTAAAAATGAACTAAATTATGTTTATTTTTTTAAAAAATAATCAAATTAGAAAAAACTTAAGAATTCAATCACACCAAGAATAATTTATTGATATATCCTTCAATTCATAATATAATAAAATTAATTTAAAATAATTTGTCATTCTTTTTATCCCTAAAAAGGTAACAAAAAATAAAAAAATAATTAAATAATTATAATAGTAATTAGAACTAGTAATAAGTCTTCTGATATATATAAATAAATGTTTAATTAGTGCAACCCACCACATCAGCTTTTATGATAAATTCCGATTTGTTAATATTAAGATTCAAATAGTTAATAATTTAAAAAAATTAATTAATATTTATTAAAATGTAATCTTGGTTACATTGAGATTAATTACGTAAGAAGTCAAGGTTCAAATCCTCCTAGAGGAAATGAATAGCTGATCGGGAAAACTGTTTATCGGCTTTTTTGCGAGTGCGTAGGGCTCTACCTAACCGCACAAATATTAGAAAGTCAGAGAAATTATTTATAGAGTAAAAAAAATCCAATTCATTTTCCAGAAAAATCAGTTTGTGTATTCATTAAATAGAATTTAATTTCTGAATCAATAAATAAAAAATAACAGTACATTTTAAAGTTTTTGATTATTTAAAAAACTGTTAAACTTTAAAATTTTTATTCCATTTTGAAATTTTTTACTAATTAACAATTTACATGAGGAAAAATGAGTAAGATTTTATCATTAATTTAACAAAAAATCTTGTCAAAATTAACTAAAAATAAATCGAGTATATTTATTTATTTAAAAATAAAATTTTTACTAAAAAAAATTAAATAACAAATTAATTTATAATTATTTTAACAAATCCAACTACGAAAATTACAATAAAAGAAAAAAATTATTATTACATGAGATAAACAATAAATAGACTGAAAAGACGAAGAATTTCTTCCCCCATAAGACGAATGCAAGGCCCTTGCTTTGTTTCCTATTCAAAAATAAAATTAATTTCAACATAAATTTTTTTTTAAATCTTACTTAAATGAACCATAAATTGTTTCTTCAAGGGAGAATCGGAAAAAGAGTCGATGCATTGATAGGAACCTTCGTCCCGTTTGCTTTCTATATACACAGTAAGAATGTGCGTAGATAGGCCATCACTGGTAAGTTTATATTTTACCAAAGGTATTGTCTTTATTTCTATCCCTGTCTCTTTACTCTCTTGTATAAATTCATTGTCAGGACTTTTTTGAATTCTATTAGAAACGTACAGTTGTAATCCTTTGGACAATTCAGTTGTTGTTTTGTTAGTGTCCATAAAATACCAGTCTATTTCTTTGGTGTTTACTTTACATGTCAAATTGACCAAATCTCCAATATTTACATCTAAA
Source organism: Brachionus rotundiformis (assembly GCA_016802295.1). Lineage (NCBI taxonomy): Eukaryota > Metazoa > Rotifera > Eurotatoria > Ploima > Brachionidae > Brachionus > Brachionus rotundiformis. The sequence goes on from JAESIW010000138.1 coordinate 3,383,301, forward strand.
ACTTCAGTTTCATAATTTGGTTCAATCGTATTGCGGTACTCGTGGTGCTTAAAATAGTCCCTGATTTTAGGTTGCTTAATGTGACTCGATTTTGAATATGGGTCACTGTATTGCCTGTTCAAGCTTTTATATCTTTGATGTTCCATGTTCATTTGGTTCATCAATTCAATGTCATGCTCAGAGTAATGGCATCTTTTGCATCGTCTTTTTTGGACATTCGATAATTTATCATATGAGTTCGGTGGATTATAATTTCTAAAAATTAATCTCGTTGTGTCTACAATAGTTTGTTCGTGGCCAGTATTCAGCCTAATGGCATTGAATACCATCAAAATAACAAAAAAAATTCTAATCAAAATATTGATTGTGAACATGGTCTATTCTATCAATTTCACCAATTTTTTTTCATTTTAAGACTGCTTTATAGTGTTATTTATTAACATTTTTAAAGATATTGATCTAAAAACAAAAAAGAAAAAGAATATTACATTTTGTATAAAGATTTATTAAAGCTTAGGGCATCAGTAAGTCAAATATATTTTACAGGCATTTGCGTTCTTTCGAGTCTAATGATCCGATAATTGGAATTAGTTGCAAGTGATCGCGAAACGGAAAGAACACAAACAAAGCATTTTCGACCGGAAACTATAAACTATTTTAAATAAATTGAGTTTATTTTAAAACTCTTAACAAAAATTGGATTTTCTCCTAAATTAAACAAATACATCCGGTAGAAGGTATTGAAAGTTTTAATTTAATTAGGACCACTTTTAAAAACTGGAACTGCTCTTGGAATATTATTTTCAATTTTAAAAGAGCTAAGTATACAAAAAAGTCGGGAAAGAATATGAAAAGTCATAGAAAGCAATCGAATACCCATAAGGTAAACATTGACACGAAATGAAACTTTTTTATTAATTTTATACCTCTTATTAATTCTTATTTTAATAAAACTGAAGACTTAAAATACACTATTTGAATGTCTTTTTGTTTATTTTTAGTATATTTGAATTCGTGACTTGGTCAAAGATAAAATTTCCTGGATACTTCCCTAAAATAATAAATTTTGTAGATTGGGCTAATTTGTTAGAAGTAAATGTCAACAATTCTTTGCCTAAATTATGTGATTTTTAAAGTTCATTCAAAGTAAATCAAAACATGCTTAATTGGTAAATAAAAATTTACCATTCTGGAAATTAATTTTTTTAATTTTAAATACAAAAACAATTCTTTTGGTATGAACCGAAACGCTTTAGTTTTTTCTAAAACTTTAAGCTGAGTCTGCTTTATGAAGCTCGTGTTTATCCATTGGCAAGTGATATTAAGTTCTGGCTATTATTGTTTATGCTGATCAATATCGAAAACCAATAATTGAATTAGGTTTTGTTTTGAAACCCAATCCACATATGAAAAATAGCCTCAAGGAAGAAATAAAAATATCTTCAAATGAATATCAACTGTTGCATGTATTTGATAAATAATTTCATAAATTAAAAAAAAGACCCTTTTACTTTGGTCCGAAACGAAAAGCTTCATTTAATGAGAAGTAAATACACCTGATTTTTACTATTTACTTTTATTAAAGTTGAGTCTAATTAAAAACCTAAATGAGAAGGGCCAAAATTTTAAATAATTAATCATGGTAACAGACACAGATTTGAAAGCGCTTCTTATCAAAATCAAAAAAGATCAAATTTTTGAATGAAAATTGCTACGCTGATTAGAAATAAAAATAAATTTACCATCAGTATTGCAGTAAAATTACTTTCCTCAGGCAATTATTCATTTTAAAAAAGAAAGATTGCAATAAACTGGAATATCTAGTTAATGGAATAATAGATTAATAATCTAATTAGGCTTAAATAAGTTATGAGTTATCCTTTAAATTGATACTTAAATAATTTTATTCGCGTTTATGGTTCAGTGTCATCTAATGGATAATACCCAAAATGTCTCGAGCATATAATGGTCTTGTTCAGAATGTTTTTGTATTATGATAATCGATTTTTTTATAAGTTCTAATAAGAATATTTTAAACCGAGACTAAGTAATTAGTTTTCTAATTCGTAAATTTTTTTATTTTTAGACAAAACCATGCTTTTTTTAATTAAAATAAAATAAAATATATGTTTAAAAATTTTCAAAATTTAATGAATTGATAATTTGATAAAGTTCAGCCTAAATTTTATTAAAAAAATTTATATTCTTGTGATGAATTGCAGAAGATTTTGGACTAAATGTTTGTTTTCAAATTAGTCGATTAAATAGAAAATTTAGTCCAAATCTTATTAAATAAATATTTAATTTAACCTAATTAAAACTTTAATTTCAGCAACAAAAAATAGTTTATTGCTTAAATTTTTCAAAAATTTAAATTATTTAATTTTGAAATTCTAAAAATGCAAAAATTTTATCTTAATTCAGAATTATCGACCTCTTTTTAAATGCAAATAAAATTAATAGAACTTATTAAGCGAAGAAAGAATTATTCACAACTCTTACGATATTTTGCTTACTTTAAAAATTTATCCAAAAAAAATATAGTTTAGGCTTTTATTCAAATACAATTCAAATTCTCTATAAATTTCTATTTTTAGAATAAATTTTTGTGGCAGATAATAATTTTTAAATTTTGAAAATATAGTATAAAAAGTTGATTTTGTGATAATTCCGCAAATAAGTTCTGGATTTTCATGAACCCTGATTACAAAAATGAGGTCGATATTTCAGAATTTACCAAATTGTACAATTTATCCACTGCAGAAGCTATTATATTAGTTCTATATGTTTAAATTGTATTTTCTTAGCATCTTAACTTAAAGTTTTGGCAAAAAAACTTGATTTTATTTGTTGTGCCATCATCTTTTTATCATTAAACTTGATTCCAATTCAACTTCAAGTGGCCTTATGTGTGTTTACATATTAAGATATTCAAATCAGTTAGTGACAAGTCCTTTACTTGACTCTTAGAAACCAATTCTATTCACTCGCAAGACTTCAAAACAAAGCAATATTCAAATTCAATTGCCGTAACTAATTTTCTACAAATCCCGGATGCTACGAGCATTGTATCTATTTCTGGCTACAAAAAAGCTTATTTTTTTGCATACTATTTAACTTTATCTTCACAACACTTTTCATCGAAAAATAAGAAAATTTGATTGATTTAATAGAGTCTTATCAGTGAAAATTAGGTTAGATAGAAGTAGACTCAACCCATCAATCTAACCTTTAGTGATAAAGACACTTATTGCATAAAACTTTATGCTTGGGTAAATGCACAATTAACATTTAGATTCATAGATTCATTACCTAATGAATATTTAATCTCAAGACACCTACAGTCCTGCCTGACATTTGCATCTCTACTATGAGCAGACTCGTTTAGTTTTAACAAAATTAAAGCAAATTCCCTTAAAGACCAACTTTAGAGTCCCACGAAATTTAATTCTCAAAAAGAATCATCCGTAGCTTATGGTCGAAGTATTTAATAGTCACAAAAAAGAGGTTCTCGCTTTAAAAAAATCTTAATTAGAAAAAAATATTTGACAGTAATTGTGGTCTAAAAGGTGATTTTTGAAAAATATTTGAAAAGCTGATTAATTACAAATAGATTGAAAAGACTCTCTAAGTTTGGTCTCAATCAAATAATAAAGTAGTTGTGGTGTGATTGGAGGTGTTCAAAAATTTAGAGAATATCTTCGTGATTTCTGGCACTGGAGGAAGAATATTGCATGCCAAAGCAAAAAATGGTTCTTATACACTTCATTTTGATTGTGTATTTGTTTATAATTAAATAATTTGATTGCTTGCGTTAATAATTAAAAATTTCCAATTAAAAAAGTAAAATTACCTGATTTTCTAGCTGGAATAACTTATTTAGTCTTAAATTCAAAAAATAAATATTTGACTTATCGACAATATTTGTTTGAAAAAATAAAATAAAAGAGAAAATTTGTAATTAAAGTTTATAGAGGACCATCGGCGCAAAATCTAGTCTGACATGAACTAAACCTTATCTTGGCAAATTAAATTATCAATAGTTATTGATTTTTAGTCCAATAATAAAATAATTAAAATCCCATAAATAAAATAAAGATTCTAAATAATTTCTTAATACAAAGTTAATTTTTTTTGTTTAATAAAAGAGAAAAGATAGAATTTTATCAAAATTAATTTTCATCGATTGCATGAATAGATAAATTATGGTTTGCACTCGAATTATACTGATAAGAGCTCTATCTAAAATTCAAACAATTAAAACTTAATCCTAGACCGAGTCGATAATTACTCTTAATTGCGAGTTTCTTTAGATCTAGAGAATTTATATACCTTATAATAATATGATTTTATGAAATTATTTTTAATTACAGTTCGACTAGGAAATTGGAAAAATGGGCTGAAATTCTTACATTGACAGCTTCTAATGAAGTAGCTTCTGTAAGTATTTACGAAGATTTTATTTTAGTGCAATAAAAAATTGGAAATTAACTCAATATAAAAAAAAACCAAAAAAAAAATCAATTTATATTAATTTAACTAGTTAGATTGATTTTTACTTATTTGGGTCATTTTACCGTAAATATTCGCTCATTCTAGTCTTTCTACAATTTTTAAAATTCTTTATTCCAACTAGAAAATAAATAATAATCAAAAATTAATTAATTTTCTTCTTTCGATTCTATTAATAAATATATGCCACTTATTTTCGATAAAAAAAAATTAAAATTTAATTATTATTTAATCATTTGATCAAATTCTAGAGTGTCAAAGATATACAAGATCATTCTATTTGTATTCTAAAAAAGACCTTTTTTTATTTATCAATATAGATTAAAAAAATACTTATAATCAGTAAAGGCCAAATAAAGTAGGAACAAATAAGTTCTAAATTTATGCTGAAATAAATTAAATTAAAACTATTAAAAAACTCCAGTGATTTTTTAATAAGGATATAATGATATAGGCTGAAAAAAATTCGATTGTTTTGACTAAAAATCTATTTGTCATTCACAGTATTAATTTCAATATTGGGTCAATTCTAATCTTTATAATCTGCCTCGCTTACTTGAACAAAATATTGGAATATTTATTAATTTAATATTAGAAATATCCGAAAATTGATAAAATAATTTTAAACTGATTTTGCCATGAAAATTGAGATAATTTAATGAAAAGATTTTTTATTTATCCTAGTAGTTAGCTCATATTTCATCACTATAGATCAATCTTATTTAGATTTCACTTTATTTCCAAGGTGCCAGCGAAATGTTGCTATTTAATTTGATTGCTGATGTGTCAAATTAGGAAGAAAAATTGATTTTTTTTGAAAGGTACTCGAAAATTTATCATACAATTAGGAAGAAAATCAACTCTTAATTTTTTGAATATGCTTTTTTTCCTTTATCTTTATTAATGGAATCAAACTGTCAAAAAAAGAATGCAAATTATTGAATTTAAGTATTTGGTTGAAAGATGACTGACTCGAAAAATTGCCTGCATAGATTAGATAGTCAAAGATATGATAATTAATCGGTATTCATTCGATAAAAGATTCATATTTCCTTTTAGAAAAATAGTGAAGAATTTTTTCTAAGGGGAATTATTAAATTCCTAAATTATTCAGTTTATTCCAAAATGTATCGCTTTGGATTATTAAAAAATTGCCATATAGATTAATAAGAAAAGAATAAATTAAACACAATATGTCAATACTATATCGAGTAATTTCTTAAATATTAATTGTACTAGCTATTTAGAAAAAGAAATTCAAAGGCCCATAAGAATAAATTAAAAGAATGTTCTATTAGAGTGATCAAATCTAAATATCAATCAGACACCCTTAAGCAGTTTTAAAGCTAATTTTTAAATACTGAAATCCGGTATGGATATCATTTGAATTTCTCCTTAAAATAATTATTTAAAAAACCATTATCGATCAAGCGTTTGACAATTCACTATGTCAAGAGCTGCTATAATTTTTTTTAATCCTAGTTAACTAAATAAATAACTTTTTAAATTTAAATTAAAACTTAATAAATATAATAAATAAATTATTTTGATGAGAAAAATAAGTGCAGTGAAATCTATCATACATATTTGATAAATTAATACTCTTTTCCGCTAAAAAAGCAAAATTTGATCCATATTTTATTTAAAAATTAATAATTACTTAATATTGGTATTTGATTATAATACGGTGATAAAAATATATATTAAATTCATTTTTTATTCTCTTTATAATTTTATGTTTTAAACAAATAACACGTTTTAATTACAACAAATACCTTTTTTACCAAAGCCATTAAAGTATTAAATTATCTGTTCTTTTTAGATCGTTTTTATTCAGGATAGAAACGCCTATCAATGCCAAAATAAAATTTGTTCGATCATTATTTTGCATAACTATGTGTATTAAAATAAATAAGTCAGAGCCTTGTTGAATTAGCTTCGATTCATTTGATATTATTTGTAAACAACAAATGGATCTATTTAAAAACAAAAAAAAAAACATTACACAATTTTATTTTCATGTGCAAAATAATAATTCTACTAGCTTAAATAATTAAAATGTTAAATACAAATGAAAGAAAGTTTCGTTCGAGCAAATTAATTATTTAAATTTAAAATAGATTAAATAAGACTTTTCTAAGTTATTAGAAAATTTGTCAAAATTTCCTTTTTTACATAATTTTAAACATGAAATTATGTGTTTTTATTTATATCAAGCTTAAATCGAATTTAAATTTTATGTCAAAAAATTTTGTTTAATTAATAACAAGCTAAATAATGAAGATTGCTATGATTGATTACATTTTAAAATAGAAAATTTGTTTTTTAAAATGAAAAAAAAATATCATAACCAAAAGAATATATTTACATTAAATTTTTTGATTTAAAATAGTCTTTAGACGAATACTTCCGACTATTTTTCATTTTAACTCAAGTAATTATTTTTACACTAAGTTTTATTTACAAAATTTGTGTGCACAATTTCTGATTCAAGTTGTGCGAGTTAAACAAATTGAATTTAATTACGGCTTTGTTATCATTTTCCGAATATTTGCAATAATCAAAAAGAAAAATATGAGGAAGTTGTATTCATCTAGACCCATTTATCATAAGTTTTTGTTCTATTAACTTAAAAAAAAAACTAATAAGAATTCTATATAGTTAAGACTGAAAGAAAAAGGTCAAATATTTGGCATTAAAATTCCAAGATTCTTTTATTAATTGAATATTAATTATTTTTATCATTCACATTTTTCTACTGCGATTATGTTTTATGATAAATATTAATCAAAATTTAAACATAATAAAATTTAACTTACACTTGACAATTTTTTCAAATTAAATTAAAAAAATTGCTAATTAATTTGCTCAAATTATAAGCTTGTGCTTTCAATCAAAAATTTTTTTCTAAACTATGAATTGATTTTTTTAAAGATAATAACATAATATGATTTAATTTAATAGGGTAAAGAGTACCTCACTTAAACTTAAAAAAAAATCTTAAAATAATTTCAAGATTTATATCCGATTAAAGTCAATCAAAAAATCAATTTGAATATTTTCCAAAAAATTTCCTTAGTTTATTTTTCTTTTCAATTTAAAATCTCAGTATGAACTTCTAATTTTTAAATAATTTAATTGATTATAAAAATCGATTATAACCTAACAAAACCAAAATAAACTCTTAAAATTAACTCAAAAGCTCAATAGGTTGTAAAATTCGATTTAGTTATCTCTTGTCTGTAATTAAACGAGTCGATTAGATTCAAAAATAAAACAAAATAGATAGTTTTTAACTTCCGAAAAGAAAACAATTTTTAAGAGGAAGAAAATTGCTCATTTAGTAATTTACATGTTAGAAAATATCTCTGAGCAAGCATCATATGGCGAATGTTTTTTTTTAATAGATTAAAAATATCACTGCAGCACTTCAAACTAATGGTTTTAAAATGATACTAAACAAATAAATAAACTAAATTTTGGATAAAATTTGAGAATAAAACCAAGCTGTATTACTTGATTATCTTATTTGTTTCATTAGTTAAATAAATTAAATTGAAAAATTAAATAATTTTAACTTATAGAAACAGATGCTAATCATTAAGTTTATTATACATGAAATCGATTCCATCTATAAAAAATACAATTATCAATAAAAACACCTGAATTTATTAAATATTTAGTTGCGAAAAAATAAAGAAATTTTTGTATAGAAACGCTTTTATTTTAAACTAAATTACAATCCTGAATATTAAAATATCGAATGACCTTAGCAAAATTTTGCAATGATCAATATTGATTCGGATATTAATTATCTTTTGGTATACATACAGTTTTACGCCAAAAATGTCTAAATTGCCAAAGAAATATAAATCTAATAACTCGAAAAATTTTCGATATCATTAATTACTTCGATTTTATTTGAAGAAAAAAATAAGATAGCTTTATATTTAACCGATACATAAATCCTTAATAGTATTATCAAAAAACAATATTTTTAATTATAGTTGGTTATTTAAAGCTTGTTTTAATTAGCAGGGTCTTTTTTTCGTAACATGATTCGGATTTTGGATAAAAAGAATCAGAAAATCAATGATTTAAGAATTTTTAAATTATTTTTTTAATAAATTATTAGATATTTTGGAAGCAATCAAAATTATAAGCTTTTAGGTGCATCAGTTTTCGATTACCATTTATTTTAGCTTTTCAATAGGATTTAAGAAAAAGGTTTTTTATTTTTATTTTTTGACTTAAAATCTGACGTTTTTCGTTTCAAAAATAAAACTTATATTTGATACTCTTTTCCACCTTAAATAAATAAAATAATTTTTCTTTTATCTGAAACTAAAAATGAAAATTTTGTTGCTCTTGATGTTTTGATAAAAATTAGTTTGACTCTAAAATATATTTGAATATGGTTGAAATAACTTTATAAAATTTTGCTTAAAAGCCATAAAGATTTGATCCGAGCTTGATATCATTGTTTAAAAGAATAGTTTTTAATAGCTTTTCAGTTTTTAATTATTTTTTAACTAATAACAATTTTATTTTTCATTTTCTCAAAGTTAATTGTCATTAAATAAACCACTAATCCAAATTGTCTGTCGCGTAAATGTTACTTTTTGTTTCATTAAAGATACATTAAAAATACTATAGTGAAAATTAAGAGTGTTTTTTCCAATGCTATCAAACAAAAAAAAATTGGTTTTTTAGTTGCCAAAATATTTACTTATGCGATAATCTCTTAGATTTACAATAATCTCTTCGATAGCTTTTTTAAATTAAACAAAGATTTATCTCTTTGCCAAGCTTCTAGTTCTGTTCATTAAGGTATTTAAAGCATTAAAATATATACATTTAAAATAAGAGAAGATTTTATTTTGTTTGAGATCATAAAATATATAAACATAAAAAAAATAGGGTTAATAACTTATCTACTTTTAAACAATTAAATCTTCTTATTTCATCGACAAGAGATAAATTCTTTTTTTAGATAATTACAACTGTTTTTTTATAAATATAGCCATAAAATTTTTTTTTCAAAATTTAAACAATCATAAAAATATGAATAAGAATTTGTTAGGTCTTATTGTTATACTTTTTAATATTGGTGCTTTTGAGCCAAAGCTGTTCTACATTGAAGTTAAATATCCATTATTGGTAAAATAAATTAAATGACTAATTAAAATTTTAATAAAGTTCATTCATTTAGAATGTTTCCAGCAACCAAACAAAAGTTATCGATTTGCCTCTATGGCCAGCTCCCAAATTTATAAAAGACAATTCAAAAGGATTTCTAGTTCTGAGCCAAAATTCTTTCAAAATGACAACTAACTTAGCTCAACCATGTGACATAATGGACGAAAATATTAAATTGTATACCAATATTTTTTTTCCTCCTAAATTTGAATTAGATCCAAACATTGGCGAGACTGAAATGGCATTAAACGAACTTAGTTTTGAGATAGCTGATCAGCTTTGTCCAGGTTATCCCAATACTTCAATTGATGAATCTTGTAAACCTTAAGAAATTAATATAAAACCATTTTTTGAATTTGTCAATTAAGATGAATTATTGGTAAAACCGAGCATATCAACCATAAAGGCTCCTAGTGTATGGGGTGCATTAAAAGCTTTGGAAACTTTTTCGCAATTAACTTTTATCAACCAAGAAAATAAGGTTGATTTGAAAAATGAATAAAGTTTTATTGTTTTTTTATTATTTTAATAATTAAGCTACTAATCAAAGATTCAATTGAAATAAAAGACTCGCCTCGATTTTCATATCGAGGTATTTTGATAGACACTGCTAGACACTATATTCCAGTTCCAATTTTAAAAAAGCAGCTCGATGCCATGTCATATAATAAATTCAATGTTTTTCACTGGCACATTGTTGACGATCAGTCTTTTCCTTTTGAGTCGCTTAAATATCCAAATTTAACTAAAAAAGTAAAACATTTATTTTTCTAATTTAAAATTTAATTAAATTAAAATCTTTTAATTAAGGGTAAGTATGGAGATGCTCATGTTTATACTCAAAAAGACGTCAAAGAAATTATTGATCATGCACGCTTACGCGGAATAAGAGTAATTCCTGAATTTGATTCACCTGGCCATGTTGAATCATTTGGTCGAACTTTTCCCCGTAATATTTATTTAACTTTTTAACTATTTAAAAATAATAACTAATTAAAAATTAAATTAGAATTCATCACCGTTTGTTGGGTAGGTGATAAACCTTACCAAGCAATATATTCAGTGCATGGCGAAGCCGAAATTTTAAATCCAACTTTAGATGGTCTTTATCCAGTTTTGAAGGATGTTTTGTCCGAATACAAAGAAGTTTTTCAAGATGAGTACATTCATCTGGGAATGGACGAAGTTTATTACGATTGCTGGAAATCAAATCCGAACATTTCAGAATGGATGGCCGAGAGAAATATGTCTGATTATCACCAACTCGAAGCATATTATAGTTCAAAAATTTTAAAAATTGCCAAAGATTTAGGTAAAAAAGTAACTGTTTGGCAAGATGTGTATGACAACGGAGTTCGCCCAGATAAAACCACTCAAATTCAAATATGGAAAGACGAGGCCATCGGCTTTTCGAAATGGACAGATTATTTAAATGACATTACATCAAATGGTTATCCAGTTATTCTATCAAGTCCATGGTACATAAATTTCGTTAGTTATGGTTTTCAAGAATGGTACAGACATTATCTTGTCGAGCCAATGGCAAATTTTACAGGTTTGATTTAAAAGGTTTTTTTTAGAATTTTTGTTTTACTTAAAAAATAAAAGGTGATGCAGAACAAGCAAAATTGCTAAGAGGAGGCGAAGCTTGCCTATGGAGTGAGTACGTAGATGGTGCAAATATAGAAGCCAGATTATGGCCAAGAGCTAGTCCTATAGCCGAAAGACTTTGGAGTCCGCCGGACATAAATGATCCTGAAGAGGCCAAGTTCAGACTGGATGAGCATCGATGCAGACTCCTTAGAAGAGGAATTCCTGCTTCACCAATTTTAAATGGATACTGTGGAGAATATGAATACGGAATGAAGAAAAATGTGATCTTTGAGCCTGAGTTTAATTATGACTGGTTAAAAAATGAAAATAAAAATCCAAACAAAAATGAGTCGTTAACAATTAAATTGAATATACCTTTAATATTAATTCTCATTTTTATTTGTTTTTTCTGAGAAAAATTCATTTTTATTATTTAATTTTTATCATTTTTAATAAATAAAATAAAAAGAAAATTTGATCAGATTTAAAGTAAAGAAATTTGGAAGACTTATAGAAAATTTTCTAAAAAGTAACATAGTTTTAGTAAAACTAAAATTTGAAAATTTTTAATATTAGAGTAGATTAATTTAAAAATAAATGTGTTGAAAAACAATTATTTGATTAATAGATGACATAAAATTAAGAAAGAGTTAAATTCTAACATAATAAAGACAGCATAAATTGAAGCTTTAGATAAAATGAAAATTTTTTGACAAAGTTTCAACATCAAAAACTTGAATATTTAAATTTTCATACAATCTTTTTAAGATTATACTATGAAATGTAAATGAACTTTAATCAAATTTTGACTAAATAGATAAACATTTTGGTACTCTCTTTTCATTTTTTATTAAATAAGCTAAAATTGATTGTTTTTTTTAATATTAAAATTTAAAGCATATAAAGATTATTTAAAATTGAATATTTTTTTACATATCTTATCATTTTTAAAGAATGTCAAATGAATGAAGCTTCTATATAACACACTATAACACTATCTGGCTAAAATAGTGAGAATTGCGCTCAGGAATTCTAACCACTAAATTAGCTCATGTGACACAATGGACTATATTAGAATCAAGTAAATTTGCAAAAAAAATAAATGTAGTTTGAAAATTTAGATAAGCCTAATTTATGACTGCAAATACGACAAATTATTATCTTTCTCAATAAAGTTTTTTATTATGATTTATTTACCAAATAATAGTTCTATTTTTCTTTGATTAAATCACTAAATCCGATAAAAATTTTAATTTAAATGAACAATTAGAAATAAACGCAAACAAACTTTATTAATTATTTGAATACCTGAAAAAAAACTTAAATTATTCCATAAGTAAAAATTTCGACAAATAATTCTATTAGAAAAATAACACATGAAATAATTTAATCTGTGATTATTTTTTTTGTTTATAGTAACTCAAGTCAAAAACGGCACTTGTTTTATTTATATGACATAATTTATGATTTTGGTTACTAGAACTAATTTGACTTTTAAGATTCTTAATTCTTAAATTATACCTTTTTCTTAAATTTTGAATAAATATTATATTTGGAAATAGGTTTTAGTTAATAATGCAAAATGACTTCGGATCGATTGTTCAGAAGATCAAGCAGCATATTAAGCTCTAGCAGTGGTAACACAAAAAATGTCTCGGACATATCCAAAACAGATGATTTAAGTGAAGCCCTACGAAACCAAAAAATAAAACAATTCAAAAATTTAATAAAACTCGATCAAGTACAAAATCCATCCCAAATCGCAGCTCTAAACAGTCTCCAAGACTCAGATTTGAAGGATTTAAACAACTTTATTGACCAGTATTTAAACAATTGCTTCAAAGAGATAGACAACACGGATACAGTATTTTCTGTGGGTATTAACAATTTGAGCACTCAGGACAATTACACAATTAAACTTGAATCATTAAATTCTTTGGATTTTTTAAAAAATGGCTTAAAATCTGGTAGTCCTTTATTGGTTTCGCTCAAAAACGAGCCAAAAACCGAATCAGTTACCAACTCACTTACCAGTCTTCCCAAAATTTCTTCTCCAAAATCCTCTATTGTAAGTATTACCAAATTTCAAACAAATCAGCCACCTCCGGTGCCCATTCAACAACCAGTTCTTAATCTCAACTACCTTTTAGTTCTAAATCTAAACAGAGAATACTTTACAATTCAAAAAGAAAATTTAAATTTTTTTAAAATAAAAATGACCAAAAAACCCAGTGAAATGTCCATAAATGATTATGATCAGTTATCGATTGAGATTAATGGTAAAAAAGAAATACCAGCGCGAGCACGAATTAGTTCTGGGTACAAACAAAAATCTTTTCGTTACCTAAACTCGCGAGCACTCGCTGATAGATTAATTCGCTACTTCAACTATTGTCTTAAGAATAAGTGGCCCAAAAAGCTTCAAACGACCCAACCTGGATACAAACCACAACCAGTTGACACCAATCAAAGCACTTTTAATGAAGAGAACCGCAAATGTACTATGAAGAATAATCAAATTCTAATCTCATTCGAATTCAATGGAGTTAAAAGTCTAAAAGAAGCCAAAATAAACATATTTATTGATATAGCTGTTAAATTGGAAGAAGAAGACAACATTCAAACCATTTCAAGTATTAGTAGAACAGTGTTTCAAATCCTAAACCAATATTCGAATGATTCTGGTCTTGAAAGTCTGGACGAAGAAAAGTTTAAAAAATTGAGCTCATGGCTCATAAACACTTTTAATTTTAACATAAATTCCATTCACTTGTGTCCAACTTATTTACATTTATGGAACATAAACTCTAAATTGGTAAAGTTGAACTTGCTTAAATTTTTGATATGGTTCGATACCATTCGATGTACAAATACAAATTTGACTTCCTTAAATGATGTCTTTCTAATCAGTTCATTAGTTTTTAGACAAAATTTTTTCCAAACAATTCAATCATCCACCAGTCCTGTTTACATGTTTGGCAAATTGCTACAATTGTTTCTATCAACATGTTTTAGTCTTTTGAAAGAGGATGCAAACAGTGCTGCCTATTTAGATAGCGAATTTTACGAGCCCGATCTATTAATGTTCGAGAACGAGGATCTAGTTTTAAATTTAGTTATTAATGAGATTAAGAGTGATGGAGTGGCTTGGTCTTCAGAAAATCTATTGGATAGGTTATGGGTTACATTGACCAATTTGAGATCATATCTTTTCATTACGTCTCACTTGCCTGATCCCTTCAGCCGCTTTACCAATCAAATGCCCAAGTTTTACCTTAAGTGCACTGGATACCTGAACTTAAGTAGTGCTAGTAGTAGTCAAATATTTGGAAACAGGATTCTAAGTTTGTTAAATAGCTCGTTTGAAGCCACAATGAAAACTCTCTTGACCAAGGTTATCACCGAGGAAATTGATTTCTCATCAGTAGAAAGGTCTTTGTCCGAAATGGGGAATAGACGTTCAACTGTTGTAATCAGTCCAGTTATAAATAAGGATATAAAAAAAACAAATGATCAATTTAGAAATGAGAAGAACATATCGAATGCTGCAACTAGAGCTACATCTCGTAAAACAGAATAAATTTTATTTTTTAAAAAATTTATTTAATTAAATAAATATTTAAATTTAAATGTAAATTAGAATTCGATTCAAAATTTTTTTTTTGCTGAAAAAAAATTTCCTAATTTACAGTAATCGAATTTGAGTTGTAAATTTTTCATTAAATATGAATATGCGTTAATTGCTTTTGTTTTTGAATGAAAAATATTTAGTATTTTATTATTTAAAATTAAGCTAAATTAAATTCATTAATTTTAAAAAATTAGTTAGTTAATTTTCTAAATGGTAAGATTTAAAAAAAAATTTAATTCTAGCAAAGTTTTTCTAAAAAAAAGGAAGGATTTAGTTGAGTAAAATTCTATTTTTTTTGATTGTTAAATTGTATTAGGTTTGGATCAAAATTTTATAGGTTATAGGATGATTAATTTGAAAAAAATTAATTTACAACAATTATTATTTTTAAAAATTAATCAAAATTAGTTAAATTTAAAAATTGAAAATCGTCCATTTCATAATAACATTTGGCTTAAAATAAAATTAATTACTTTAACAATTAAAATTATTCGAAAAATCTAGATTTTTAAGTTATCTAAATTGTGAAATGATAAATTAATAAAGTGCTTTTTAAATTATTCCAAAAAGTGTAATTAAGTGTAAATCATTGAATTCTCAGAAATAATTATTTTTTTATTTCTTAATTCATTTTTTAATAAAAACAAGACTAAAATTTCAATTTTATTTAAAGCTAAATTTTATAAAATAAATATTCGATTAAAATTCATCACATTTTTATTTTACTAATCTATTAGTTTATATAAATAAACCAACAAAAATAATTTGAAAAACTACTTTAAATTTTAATCAAGTTGTTTATTTAGTAAAAAAAATTTGAATTTTGCAAATTAAAAGCAAGTGTTACAAAAAGCTAGATAGTTTTTTTATTTAAATAAAAAATATATGTTATTTAAAATGTTTATGATAGTGCGATGGAATCAGTTTTAATAAAACAAAGCATTTGTGCTAAAAAAATGTTTTTTTATAAAATAAGTGAATTAACATAAGCTTTTAGTTTTATAAAATTGATTAAATAAAGCGTATAATAAACAAATATATAGACAATACCTAAAGATTCCTTTCTTTAGCGTATTTCAGAGCCTAATTTTAGAAAAATTAATACATTTCATCTAAATGCTACTATTTGTGAATGAGTAAAATTTTTATTCTTTTGAACAAAATTTATCTCATTCTTAATAGCATTAAAACAATTTTAATTTTAAAAATATACTCTTGCTCTTGGATTTTCATTTTGATCTACTGGATGGGCTTTGCTAAAGTCGAACCTTGGGTTCTTAAAATACTTTCCAGGTTGACTTTGGCTATTTGATTCATTCTCACTTTGGTATCCTAAATTTAAATTAGGATTTAAATTTATCTCTGGATTGTATCGATATGATTTATAAGGATCAAAATTTGGGTTACCATATCCTTCATTTGATGAAATAAAATCAAATGATTCATAGTTTTTGCTCTGGTTCAAATAAGGATTGGACCTTGCATTGTTCTGATTTCGGTTTGTTTTGTTATTAATGCGAGGTAATTCAGTGTCCGATTGTACCAGTTTTTCAGTGCTTCTGTTCGATCGTTGGTCCACTTCTGGATTTGTATTTGACTTTTTGGGCTTTTTTTTCATGAAATTGTTTCCAACCTCTTTGGCTTTTTGCATTCGTTCCATCTTGAACACCAAAAATTAGAGAAAAAAAACAATAAAAGAAAAATTAATTTACTTTTTCGCTTTTTTCTTCATTATGGTTAGTAGATCCAAAATTAGCTTTCAAATTTTTATAATCCTTGACTGTATACTCTCCATATGGATTGTAAAAACCGTCCACCTCCCTTATTTTTTTTTCAATATGCTTGTTTGTATAGGATCCTGTTTGAAAAAAATAATTTTATACCTCTTTTGGATGGCTACTTACCTTCTTGTGTTTTGAATTTGTCTAAATAAAGTAAATCGTGAATAGATGGATCTTTGTCATCATAAACATTTGGCCTTTGCCAATAATTGTATGGGTAGACACTGTTGAAATAGTTTGGTTCTCGTGGCGAGCCCTTTTTGGCAAAATAAAGTGAATTTTTCATGTACGGGTTATATGGATTCGGGTAACCGTATGTAGGAAACATTGGTGGAACAAATGGATACATGTATGGTGCGATTGGAGCCCCTGTATACGGGTCGACTAAAGGTACTACGCCACCTCTTGGGAGCTTGTACGCCGTCGGAAAACTTGCATAATATTGGTCTGAATAACTCTGAGTTGGATTTTTGGCAAAAGAAGATTGGTTATTTTTGCTTTTCATGTCGATTGTGTACTGTTTGTTATGAGCTTCAATAAAAGGCAAATATCTGCTTGTATTCAAGTTTTCTTTTTCTTCTTTTGATTCCGTAATAGGTTTTATCTTCTTATTCTGATCCTCTTCTGGCACATAATCTGGTGTCGAATCTAGCGATAAATGAGGGATAAATATTTTTTACCAGCCAAATGTTAGTCAATATTTCTAAACCTTTTTGAGAGTGAGTGTCAGACTTTTTGTTTTTGCCTTTAGGCTTTTTATTGTCAACTTTTTGATTGTTAGGATGCTCTTTTTTGTTAGTTTTAGTGTTAGTACCTGTGTTTTGGTTAGTATTTGCTTCAATACTTAAATATGTGTCAACAGAGTTAGATGGTTTGAAAGTATTAGTTTGGTAAGTTTCGTTATCTAAGTCAAAAATTTGATTCTTAGCTAAGTTAGAAAGATATGCATCTTGTGGATTCAATGACTGCTGATAGTCTATTCGACCTTCTCTAGTCATTTTGTTAGTTATGAGCAAGAGTATATATTAAATTAAATATTTAATAAAATATCTTATTTCCGTAGAATTATTTGTTTTTGATGAAAAAATTGTTCAAACAATCTTTATAACAAAATGCCGTGATTGTTGCCAACTAATTATTTACCATTTTTATCAAACATTGGAAAAGGGATCAATTTAACTGTTTGAAAAATAATTTAGCAAGACTTGATGGGTTTCGCTTGCTAAAGCAATTTCAAACTATTAAGTGGTATTATACACATAAAACCCTGACTAAAAATTAAAATAATAAAATTACCTGCTTAGAAAATAGAGCCGAGTTTTAATCTTTTCTTTGATTTGATATAAATAAATCTACTGGAAATAAATAATTATTTAATGTTGTTTTTTTTTAATTTTTACGTAAATTAAATTTAATTCTAGCTAATGAGACGTCGAAATCTAAAAATATTTATTTGTGTTTATTATTCCTGTTGCTTGGTATAAAAATTTGTCAAATAAAATTTAAAACTTGTTAAATTATTATAACTTTGAATTGAAAGAAATAATTAGCTTCCCAGTATAATAATTCAACTCTGTAAAAATCTCTAACTCATTAAATTTCTTTGAGACATTCATTTATACCAAATTAGCTATTTATCCTGTATTATCACACAAAGTAACCATGGTTTTATGATGAGCTAAATTAAATATCCTGAATGTGCCGTAAAGTCAGCTTGCCTGCTTACTAGCCTAATCAAAATAAGAAATAAGGAAAAATTTGTTGACAATCGGGTTTTATAGAAATTATTCTAAGAAATTTTTGTTAAACTAAGTCTTGACAATAAACTTTTGCCCAATAGTTATTTTTTAAGAAAGTTGCTATTTTAAAATAAACATTCATAGAAAAAGTTAATGTTTATAAATAGAAGAAACCATTGAAAAGAAAAATTAAAGAGAAAGCAATCAAAAATAACAAAATTTTAAAATAATATCAAAAAAAAAAGTTTTCCAAATAATATGAAAAATTTAATTGAATTAAAATTATCGATTTTTAAAATACAAAAAATAAATTCTTTATTTACATGTTTTTTTCCTTATGTTCAAACAAATGATACCAATCTTGATTAGTTTTCGTAATGACTCTAATTAAAGTCTTGAATTTAAAAAATCTTTTAAAATAAGGATAACAGAAAGATAAAAAGCTTAAATTTCTGAAATTAATTTTCCATTCTTGAAATAAATAAAATTTAAGACCAAATTAGTTTGAATTTAAATCACATAAAAATGAGTGGGATATTTCTTTTGACAATAAAAGTGTATTTTTGTTTTTCTTTATTAATAAAACATGTCACTTAAGTTTCTAATTTGAATTGATTCAAAATTATCAAAATAAATGATGAATGAAACAAATATCTAATTAAGGACAAAGAAATGTTGGGTTACTTAGAAACAGCTATCTTTTATATTTGAAAATAGGCATTTAACTGTATTTAGATTTTTTAAAATTTTCGTTTGAGAGTTTAAGTAAAAATTTCAATATTCTAAAAATGACTGAAAAAATATATAAGTGGGATAATTAAAAACGTCAATAAAGATAAAAGTATAATTTTTTAAATTAAAAAAAATATTTAAATTTTAGAAATAAAAATATTTTTTGATCACTTGGTTTTTTAAATTTGATTAATCTAGAAGAAAATTTACCAATCAAGATAACTATTTTTTTCAATTTTTCTATTATATTAAGCTTGAGTTAGTCTTGAATTTAAAGGACGTTTGAAAATTATCCTAAGATTATAAAAAATTTAAAAATAAAAATCTATAAAAATTAAAGAAATTTTAAATCAAAAAACGAAATTTTTTTGTAAAAATCACCTAATGAATAATGTAAAAAAAATTAAGGAAAAATTTGTTACTTTATTTAGACAATTGGAAAAATGATTAATAAAATTTAATAAATAACTTTTTTACATTTTATTTTATGCTTTTTAAAATGGAATTTCAATTTTTATAAAAAAATATTAAATTTAAATGTTTACTTTCTTATAAGATTTTATTATTAAAAATTGTTAAGCATAATTAACTATAAAGTCTTCAAACGTAAAACAACATAGTTGCATCTAAGTCTTGATTTCTTACCACATTTATTTATTGGAAAATATTTTTATATTTCTAAATAGACAATGTTGTTCAATAAAATAAAAAACATTTCATTTAATCTAACTTAAATTTTGAAATTATAATTTTTTTGGATTAAAGAAAATTCTGAAAAACTTCAAAAAACATCCAATTAATATCTTTTCAAACTTTTTTAAAAATTAAATTAAAAATACTCACAAATTTTAGAATTTTATATTTGTTAAAAACTACTTACAAATCAGAACCTATGAAATTGATCTTTTAATTTTAAAGTTCGAGCGAAATCTAAAATTTTAGTTAATTGATTTATAACAATAAAAAGTTAATTGGTCTAATAATATCAGGTGCTTTTCTTTTGAGAATTTAAAAAAGACTGAATTCCAAATCTTTTTTAACTAAACTTATTAAATCTAACTTAAATGCAGTTTTATTTTGTTCAATTTTAAAATTTTGTTTCCATAGTTTCAGCGGACCAAATTCGATATTTTGCGATTTAATAATGAACTTTGTAGTCGAAGAAAAATGTATGATCCAGAAGTAAATCCGCATTTTTGTATTAATGACATAAAACTAGAAGATCTAAAAGAACCTAAATACATTGATCCATACTATTATCTGAGGCGACCATTAGAGCCTGAAAGGCTAAACTCAATTTACCAGCAAGCCTTTATTTTTGATTTACTGTACCGTTTTGCAAAAGAACACTTACCAAATGTTGATGAAATACCAAGAAAAGAGCCTTCAAACGAAAATGAGAAAACAACTGATACTACAATTGATACAATCAAAGACAAAGTATTGGAATATTTGTTTAAGAATCAAATTAACGAAATTGAGAAGAGAGAGGACAAATATGATAGAGAGTCTGAAAATATTTGGAATACGGAAGAGATTGGAATTTTGAGAAAAAACCTTGTGAAAATAAAAGAAGAAAATTTTCAGATCAGAAGTCAACTAGCTGTTACAGTTGAAGAAAATAAAGATTTGAGAGAAAAATTGGAAAAAATAAAAACCGATACCAAACATATGCCGGATGAGATAAAATCATTGGAAAAAACTAATGAACGGTTGTACATAAGGGTTCAAGATATGGAAAGTCGCTATCTAATTTATTCAGCAGAAATGGAAAAGTTGGAAACTTCTTTAAAACAAATGAGTGATAATGAACAATCTCTAAAATCAAAACTTCAAGAAATCAATTCTGAAAAGCTCAATCTTGAGTTAGAGAATAATCGCCTAAAAAATAAGCTGGATTCATGCAAAAATGAATTGAAAAGTTATTTTCTAGCAAAATGTGAAAAATATAAATTAAAATATTTAAAACAAATTAACAAGTTAGAGAATAAATTAACTGAAACCGATAATTTGTTGAAAGAAGAACAGCAACAGCACGAAAAGTGTAAAAAAGGACTTGATCATTTGAGGAACCATTTTATGTATGCTTTCGTTCCTGGAGAAAATTGCTCCAAATTAGAAGAAAAGAACATCTCATCAATGTAGCTTTAATTTTTTAAAATTGTTATGATCATAAACCAGTATTTTATTTAAAAAATTATTAATATTATTTATACAATTTCTCTTATTTTTAATTTAAATTTTCTGTTTTTTTTGGTGATGAACTTCTATCTAAAACACAGCAAAATGGTAACCAAAATGAATGGTAACAAATTAACATTTTCTAAAAAAAAAGGGTCGTTAAGATAGGATTATTTTTCATATATCACTATAAAAATGTAGAAAATATTACTAAATCAAAATTTTTAAACAAAAGGTTTTCATCATCCATTGCGTATTCAAAGCACTTATCTCACACAAGCTACCTAATTAATAATAATTAAATTAATAATAATTATCCAGGGCAAGCTCGCGGCTTGAAGATGTCTTCCTCGTCAGACAGATTAAATGAATATGAGCTTAGGAGGAGTTAATAAAATTAATTGAGGATAAATTTGATTGATCATTTAATATTTTAAAAAAGTTTGCGAACCTAATTTTTAAATTTTATAAAATTATTTTTGAATAAATGCAAAATTTTAAGCCAATAATTACATTAAAGTTCAGATGGGAAGATTTCATTAAAAATAAATAAAACAAGATATTTGAGAGACGAGAGATAGAGAAAAATGAAGATGTATTTAAAAAAAAAACATATTCCTCCAATATTGGCAAGAATTCATTTTGGGAAAAGAGTTAAAGCTTTAATTTCAAAGAATAATATTATGATATAATTGAACAGCTCGAATAAAGTGATTGTAAAAAAGAGACTTTTAAAATTGGGTCTGATTCAAAAACCAAATTTGGATTTTAAAAAAATTTTTTAATAACGATATTTACTAATTCAAGTTAAAATTCTTAGTAAATAAAACTTAATTTGTAAATTAATCATTAGTTATAATTATTTTTAAAATAAAAACGACCATTGAATCTTTTAAAAAATTGTTTGTTATAAAATTAAAAAAATGTTTTTGATTTTGAGTTATAAATTTAAAGAAAATTAATTATTTTTATTTCACCCTCTTTTTTTTACAATTGGGCTTGGGACCAGCTTTGTTATGACTGCGACTTTAGCTAAGAATCCAGTGCGAGGTTAATCATAAACAGCACCACTTATCCGATCACTTAATGGCTGCGAAATTGGCAGCTATTTAGACCAGATTGGAACCACAAACCCAGCGACTTCAACCTCACTCAAGATAAAGTCTTAACTTAAGGCTTCCAAATTTACGTCTGTCTTCAGAGGGTCAGCTGTACAACAGATTCTAGCTCCTTTCGGATTCTTTACTGGGTCGCGCCCTCAAACGACAAGACTTGGACAAAGTTCTGTAGGCCTATGTATACAGCTCTTCTGCAGACTACGTAAAAGACCACATGCACATAAGATGCATCCTTGGGATCTGCTGATCAGCAGAGTTTTTAAAAAGGCTAACATTCTTAAATTTTTTTTCAAAAATTTAAATAATCTAAATGATCCTATTTGTATCCTTTTGTTTACCAATTAAATGTAAAGTAATTTAATTAATTTAAATTATTTAGTTATTTTATTTAAAATACTTAGAATAAAATTTTTTTTTAATTTAAAATGAAAAATTGATTAATTCAAATTGGCTGATTTTGTTCAGATAAAATCTCAAAAATCAAATACAGATCATTCTAACCTGATCTAACAAAATAAAAACGATTTTTATTTTTTTAATTAAATTAATTTACTAATTGAATTAAAAAAAATTTTTTAGAGATAATTTTTATGTATTTGTAAATAAAAACTATACAAATGAGTTAGAAATAGTTCAATTTTGATCATTTATTGGAACTGGAAAGAGAATGAACGTTCAATAATTTTCATTTAAGTAATTAAATTTCTATGCATATAAATTTAATAAATTAAATTTAAATTTTTTTATGAGGATATATCATTTGTGAGATATCTTTTAGTAGCAAATCGGTTTGAATGAATTTGACAGACAGCAAAATATATAAAATTATTAAATTAACTTGATCACGACTTTTTAGAAAGAATTCAAGTTGTAGTAGATAAAATATATTACAAGTACAAACTTTAAGTATTTTAATAAATAAGAAAATATTTAAACTTATTTTATATCTTAATTAAGCAATTGGGATAATATAAATTGCGGAAAGCGTTACGTCTGATTAGACAGTCTTTCACTAGCTCTGGTCTGATGTGCCCTCGATGCCCGTTTCTGGGCGGTTCAACTTGTAGAAAGGAGTGCCATTCAACAGTGTCCAGTCCTTTCTGAAATTTGAACATTTCTATCAAATCACCCCTGGCTCTCCTCTCCTTCAGCGTTGTCAACTTCATTTTTAGGCACCTGTCTTCGTATGTCATGTCGCGGAGTTGAGTTGGGACTTTGGTGGCACGGCGCTGAATTTTTTCCAGTGTGTTTATCTCGCCGAGGAGGTGTGGTCTCCATGCTTGGATTGCATACTCGAGATGCGGTCTGACATACGTATACAAATATTTCAATTATCACTTATATCATAGCAAATTTGAGAAAATGATTAACTGATAAAATACATCTGATGAATACCTTTAAATAAAAAAGAGTCTAAAAATTTAAAAGATTAAAAAAATTTAATTTAAAAGTTAATATGGTTTAAGATTATCTTATTTTCTATTTCAAGATTAATATATTATTTTGTGATCAAAAGAATAATACTGAAGTTTTAAACAATTAAATCTTTAAATTTAAATTAAGCTTAACTTAGTTTTCACAAATTTAGTGGCCTAGTTTAAATTATTTAAAACGAATATCTTTTTGTTAAATTTTTTAATATTTGTTGTATTTAAATTAGTTTATAAATCACTAAATTATTAATCAATTTTTCGAAGACGTTTTTAATTTGGCTAATTTAAAAACCAAAAAGCTTATTAAAAAAATTGTGAAAAATTAAGTAATAAAATTACAAGTATCTAAAACTAAAAAAGTATAAATTTTTAGCTTCAA
Organism: Brachionus rotundiformis; assembly: GCA_016802295.1. Taxonomy (NCBI): domain Eukaryota; kingdom Metazoa; phylum Rotifera; class Eurotatoria; order Ploima; family Brachionidae; genus Brachionus; species Brachionus rotundiformis. The sequence continues at coordinate 3,407,599 of JAESIW010000138.1, forward strand.
AAATTAGCTGATTCAAACACGTTTACATCATTTCGCCCAAAATAAATTGTCGCGAGTTTGTTCATTAAATAAACATCAATGAAAATCAAAAATATGTTTGAAATTAAGATTATTTCTTTTTATCTAAAATCTATTCAAAAAGTGGGTGTTTAAAACTATTTATAAAATTTAAATTCAATTTTTTAAAGCTTAATTGGTTAATATCTTAAAAAATAGACATGAAATTTTTAGCTCTAATTTCAGTTTGTGTTTTTCTTATAACTGCTGTCACAGCTAAAAAGAAAGTTGATATTGAATTAGCATATAAGCTCTTAGTCAAAGAAATAGTGAAAACGAATGGAAAAATCGTACCTAAGGCCGACTGTGAGCCGTCTTGTCCTGCCGGAAGTAAAAATTAGAAATTTCAATTAGATTTTAGATTTTAAAAATTGTTTTTTAAGCCTTTTTGACTCAAATTCCAAGTAACTAATTGAAAAATATAAAATTCTATAGAGTCTATTTGACTTAATTTTAAAAAGATCATACTTTTTCAACAAATGGATGTGGAAGTTATAATATAAATATTGATTTTTCAGTTCTTAATATGCAAGAATTTAATGACTGCTGTGATGATCACGATTTTTGTTATGAAATTTGTTCCGAAACTAAAAAAGGCTGTGATGGTAGCTTTGATAAATGTCTTATTGGTCATTGTGATCAATGGGCTATCGAATCGAATTGGAACAGCTTCCAGAAGCTTAGTTACTACTTTTTCTAATTTATGTTACATGCCAAATTAATTTTTATATTTAAGCTTGTACAAGTGTTGTGAAATTGATGGTCATAGCTGTTGAAAGTCTTGGTTGTGCTGCTTACAAATCGAGTAAGGAAGCTGCCTGTTTTTGTCAATAGGTTAAATTTAATTCAAAATTAAAATTATACAACTCTCAGTTATAAAATAAACTTGCCCAAATTTTAAAAATTTTAAAAATTTAATTTGATGAATTGGATGATTCTATCGAGTATCAGTAACTGTTCAGATTTTAATATTTTTTTTACTAAATTTTAATAAAATAAGACTTGAAATTCGTTTATTCTTTGATTGGATTTATTGATTTTTTTTTAAATGAGACAATCAAACTAATAGATTGGTCAAATATATTTAGGATACCTAAATACCAAGAAGTCCATGACCCAGTTAGGAGAATTAAGTTCTTTGGGGCTACCTGGGATGGTTTAGTTGTAGAAAGATCAAAGTAAATTTATTAGATAAATTGTGCTAACAGAGGATCCTCCAAAGAGTCAGGGGGTAAATTTACTATAAAACACGTTCCTCAAGATGAACCCAGTCACCCGGAGAGGGTACTGGTTTTACATGGACATCCCAATTAAGATAGATAGGTTCAACTCAAAGGTAAGATACAATGAACCAGAAGACGTCTGGTTTACGGATGCTTTCGAAAATGGACTAGGAGCAGTAGACTGGAAGTCAGGACAAGAAGTCTCACTTCAAGCTCCTGCGGAAAGCATTTTATTGGAAAATCTTATTTACTATGAAAAACTGATTATTTCTAAAAGAAAAATATTAATGCTAAATTAAAAGATCAATAAAGAAAACTATCAACAAGAAAAAAGCCCGAACCCTCTTCACAACCTCGTTTGCTCCCAAGTCTGTTTTTTGTCAATTTCCTTTTTTTGTATTTTTACATCAATGACATAAAAGTTGTAACATGGAACTATATTTGTTTATTGTTAATAAATTGACCAAAAAATATCATTTTTTTAAATGAAGTATTAAATTTTAACATAGTAGATTTTTTTTTTGATCTAATCTTCTTAGATTTTCTAAATTTAAATAAAAGTAATGCTTTCTGAAAAAATGAGTTTATAAATTATTATCATATCATATCTCCAAAAGCGTATCAATTCTTCTCAAATTGATAATAATAGATTTATCTAATAAACAAAAATATAGAAACAAGATCATATAAAAATAGAAATATCTCCTCTTGTTAAGAGAAGTGCTTAAATTTTTTTGCTTGTGGTTTACATCGCATGGAAACTTAAAAATTGAATAATAAAATGAATATTTTTATAATATCTTTAATTTGGTGTTGATATTTTTATTTTCATTTTTTATCAACAGAATGTAATTTTAAGTAAAAAGTGTCAAAAAAAAAGAATATAAATTAGATCAAAAATTAGATATTCTATTTATTGATTTTTGAGTAATTAATATCTTTTTTTATATACATGGTTGTATCTGTACAGTTTTTACAAAGTAGTAAATTTTATTCTTTATTTTTGTGTTTAATTTAGATTCATTGAATAATTTTTTCGTTTTATTCAAAATGTCTTTTTCAGTTTTCAGTTTTTTTTTTGTGTATTAGATTAATCAGGAAATTAATTTTTATCTATTTCTTTTTTTTATTCCCAAATACTTATTTTAAGAAGTTTTTTTAAGGACGAATTTATTTGTCAATTGGTTAAATTTTTGTTTCTATTGACTTTTTCTCCACAAGATGGTATCTTTCAAAATTTGTTCACTTTTTTCCGCTCACGAAATCACGAAAAAAAATAAACAAAAATTTTTAAAGATGACTTTAAAAAAATCAAATTTAATTAGAAGTTTTTTCATTAATCAAGAGTTTTCCTTTTTCACTTTTCTTTAACATAGAAAATTTCGTTTGAATTCATTAGCTTTTATGTATGCTGGAAAGTAAGTTTTTGATTTTTAAAAAAAGTGATTAATTGAAGATTAACTAAGATTAAACAAATTTTATGTATAAATTTTGCATTATAAAATTTGGGAAAGAGAACAGAACAAGCATCATTGTTGTTCTTAGAATATCTTTTGATATTAAATTAGTAAATAATAAACTTCCAAAGTTGTTTTAAAATATCCTTAAATAATAATTTGTTTTTTATATTAAATATACTTTTAAATAATCATACATCGCTTGCTTTCTTTTGGCAATTATAGTTGAGAACTCAAGCTCAAGTAAATTCGATGATCCTATTATGATTATTTATTCAATTTAATTAGACTTGAAAGGAAACATAATCAGCAAACAATTTTTTTTATCAGACTATCTATTGAAATATTTCCAGTCTTAAGAGAAACGCATAATTTTGTTTGATGTTTTTTATGATAATAATATTCTCTGAAATCAGGGGCAAAATTTAAGTAAAACTCCAAAATTAAAGGCTTTCTATTTTACAAAGAATTCTTTAAACGCTGCTTGAAATAGGCGAAGTGAGGCGAACAGCTTTAATTAGCTTGAGAACAGTTTCAAACATTTCTTCATTAGGATTTAAAAGTTTGCCTATTTGGCTCAATTGTGCCAAATACAATTCATTATTTCCTTTTTTTTCCAGAAATGAAAAATTTTCTTCTTAGTTTTAAAAAATTGAAAATTTTAAATCTTTTTTTAATTTAAATTTAATTTGGCTAATTAGAGTTATTTTATCTACGGATATTTATTTTAGAAATAAGAAGAGAACAGAATCAAAATCTAAAGCTGAAAGATACATTTCCATATATTATCATTTTATAAATATTCTAAAGCAGTGTAAGAGTTAATCTCATTTAGTTCAATTTGTCAAAGTGGAAAGCAATATGACTTTAATTTTTATTATGATTAATTATTTAATTTAAGATTTAGGATTTATTTGAGAATTTAATCTTTTCCAGTATTTTTTGGTGAATAAAAAAATTTTTATCTAAAATGATAAAATGATACATATAGAATTTTATAAGAGGCAATTAAGCTTGCTTGAAACATCTCATGAGAATGGCAAAAAAGCTCACAAATGTAATTTCTTTGACTCAGCCAGAGATAAATTTGTCGACTAAACAAATATATTCGGAAATCCTCTATTTTTGTTCCTTTAGTATTAGCATAGTTATTAACTAAATTATAAATTTTGACATAAAAATTAGTAATAAAATTTTTATTTCTTTGAATGCAAAAAATAATCTTTAGTTCATAAAAAACAATTAATCTTTTTTTAATACTGTTTTTATATACGTATAGACAAAATTCCTGTTGTTGTTGCTCTAATTTGGTTTAAATTGATGAGAAAAATTTTAGCTACTAATTTCACAAAAAAAATTTCGAACTTTTTTTAATAATGAGAATAATTAATATTTGAAAGGATTATTGCAAAAACAAATAATTATTTGTGTTTTATTAATTTTTTTATTATCAAAAATGAAGCTAATACTGAAATTAGATATAGAATAGATATGATTTATTGATAACAACATTTTTTTTGATTACTTTATGAACTAAGAAACCAAATTTAAACAACTTCTAGAATAAATTCTTCAACTGATAGAAAACCTTTTTTAAAAATGGTCATTTAAAATTATTAGTTAATAAAAATAGGCTTAATTTAGATGGACTCGTAGTCAGTTTGTAACATATTATAAATTAGTTATAATTTTTTTTTGGATTTTTATCAATATTATTGAGTTTAAAAACTATATTTAAAAAATATATATTGATTTTTTTTTAAATTCATAATTTATTTTCATCCTATATTTTTCTTTGTTGTGTTGAAGCAATTTTTTATATATTTTTTTCTTATCAAACTTTATATTAAATTTACAAATCAATTGGGAAAATTAAAGCTAAACAAAAGCGAGTGTAATACACCGCCAGAGATCAGGTAACAAGAGCTTCATGAATGAATAATCCTTTTTTCCCAATAGATATATCCGTATAGAACCTCACATTCTGTGTTTATTGTTTTGTCTTTTTTTGCCTGTTGGATCTTTGTTATTGTCTAAGTCGTGGGGAGGTATGAGTTCGTTTGGAGAACTAGATAACACGACCATTAAATTAAACTGAAGCTATTTGAGAAACCAAGATGCTCCAGTTGAGGAAAACGAGCAATCAGCGATCGGGCGAAGGTGGCGGAATACCGCTAGCGGTTCTAGACGAGAACAACAGCAACGTAAATCCGATCACCCTAAACCCGAATCTTTTGACTAATCTACAAGCACAGCAGTTTGACGATGCAATAAATAACCAACTTAATCTGGAATGGATTTACAAGCCCTGGGTACAGAAAATAATTCGCACATGTGCCCTATGCAGCTTTATATCTATATGTGCCAATACGCCAGAAACATTTAAGAACCATTTACCTGTTATGTACCTAACTTATGCAATCGATTTGATCAGTAGTTTAGTTTTTACTGTTGAAATGATAGCTAAAATTAAGATCAGGGGCTTTTTCAAAGGCGATTCGCCCTATCTATTTGATAGATGGTGTCAATTTGATGGCCTTATGGTTTTGTTTCACATTATTTCTGTTGTATTACAAGTGAGTTTTTTCAAATTTATTATTCAAATATTTGTTTATTTGTTTCAAGTTTTTATTATTCTATCTCAATTAAAGCGAAAAATATATTTTTTCCAGAGGCTTATTTTAAAATAAAATATAAATGAGTTACTTAAGAAGCTTGTGCCTTTTGTTTTAATTTGAAAATTGTCTGCTACTTAAAGACAATTAGTTTCTAATTCATGAGTATTTCTTTTAAGTTATAGATTTTTATGATTAAATGTAAAACATGTACTTTTCATAATCAATTAAATTAATATATTTGATGAGCATGATAAATAAGAGTTTTTTGATTTTTGAGAAATTGCTAGAAAACAGAATAAAAACAAAATATTAGAATTTTATTTTTAATAATTATTAATATTATTCATAATAAAAAAAGTCAATAAAAAATAAAACTAATTGAGACTGACTAATTAACTCATATTTTTGTTTAAAAATAAGTCCTAAAATTTAAAATAATGCTATAGACTTAAAATTAAATTTATAAAATTTTTTAAAAAAAGAGTTTCGAATTAACTGGACAAAGAAAGCTTTATTGGTCTTTATTTCGGTGTCCACGTCCATTGATTCTTATACGAGTAATCAGATCATTTTTGAAGTTTCGCTTACCTAAAAATCGAATTAATTCAATTTTGCAGTAATTTACTTTTAATTTTATTAAAATTTAATTAAAGTATAACATAATTAAAATTTTTTCAAAATTAAAGACGTTCGAGTTCGCAGATATACAATGTTACAATATTTTTTCTTTTTTTTATGGCACTATACGGAATTTTGGGAGTTCAATTTTTTGGCAAATTAGTTTCCCATTGTGTCAAAAATTCTACAGATACCAAGTAAATAAAGCTTTAGATTATCATGTTTTTTTTAATTAAAATTAAATTAAGTGAAACAAAAATAACTGATTTTATGATACCGGATACATATTGCTCGCCATTGGGCCCAGAATTCGGCTACCAATGTCCCAAAGGAATGAAATGTGTTGAAATAGACCTCACTAAATCAGAACGAGGTTTCAATGGCTTTGATGAAATAAGTAATTTAGTCATAAGGATAATAAAAACATCAAATTATTAAATTATTTTCAAAAATAGTAACAAGTATCTTCACAGTTTATGAGGCAGCTTCCCAAGAAGGCTGGGTTTTTTTAATGTATCGAGCAACTGATAGCTTACCATCTTGGAAAGCATATTTCTACTTCTTCACAATGATTTTCTTTCTGGCATGGCTAGTTAAAGTAAATCTAATCAGTATAATAAAAATTAAAAATTAAATTGTTTTTTGAAGAACGTGTTTATTGCTGTAATTATCGAAACTTTTGCTGAAATAAGAGTACAATTTCAGCAAATGTGGGGAAATCGTGGCCAAGAAACCAAATTGGTACAAAATCAAGTTCTCGAATGGACCGATGAAGGCCTTAAGCTTGTATCAGTAAACGAAACCAAGTCACATGGATGTGCTCCGTCATGCTTTCAGAAATTAATAAAATCTTCCGCTTTTAACATGATAATGCTTTTACTTGTTCTAGCCAATGCCATAATAACTGCCAATCTAAAGCACACTCATCGGGAAAAAATTGATAAACGAATTTTAAAAAATTTTTATTATACCGAAGTAAATTAGTTTAAAAATGAAATTTTTTTCAAAAATTTAAAAAATTTTAATTATCTTTTTTTTAGGTTGTTTTTACTTTACTATTTGATCTTGAATGCTTGTTAAAAATATTCTGTATTGGCTTTAAATTTTACATCAAACGAGCCATTTACAAATATGAATTTATTTTGGCTGTATTTACCACTTTACGTCTTATACCTAGTTTGTACCAAACCGAGTTGACTTATTTTCAAGTATTGAGAATATTTCGTCTAATAAAGTCATCGCCAATGCTTGAAGACTTTGTAAACAAGGTATTAAAATTTCATTGAATAATTCAGAAAGAGCTTTTTCATTTTTGTAAAAAGAACTTAAAAGGTTTTAGTGATAAAATTAATATTTGAAGTAATTTAGAAGTATTATATTATTAAAATCTAATAGTTAGTTAGATCAAACTTGATATTATTTAATTATTAACTAAAAACTTAGACTTATTAAAAATTAAAATAAACTAAAAATTGTTTTAAATTTCTTAAGATTTTTGGACCTGGAAAAAAACTTGGATCTCTCATAATATTCACAATGTGCTTATTAATCATAACATCGTGTGTCAGCATGCAGCTTTTTTGTTTCATCGGTTCAAATGAATACAAAAAATTTGACACTTTTGATCAAGTAATGAGCTATCTTTAACTTAAAGCTAAGAAAACCGAATTTTAAAAATAGATAAACTCAAATTTTATAATTAAAATCTATCCTAGGCTTTGATGAGCCAATTTGCAATTATTACCAATGAGGGCTGGACTGAAACCATGTACGAGACAATGCGAGCTATCGATGAACACAAAGAGCTACTTTACTACACATATTTTATTCCCATTTATTTTATATTCTCTCACATGTTTTGTAGCTTGGTAATTAAGAATTATTCTAAATTAGAGTAGAGATTTTTTAATAGTTGAAATTAGTAGGCAGAGATTGATTTTTTTTTAATTTGATTGATAATGACTAATTTTTCTCACCATTTTCGGGGATTTTTATTAAAAATTATTTAAAATTACTAATTTTAAACAATAGGCCTTTATGACAATGTTCCAGATTTTAACTCAAAAAGGCTGGCTAGATATAATGCATTCGACAATGACTCAATCGAAAAGATTTTATCCTCTAGTTGCCATATATTTCATATCATATCATTTATTTGTCACTTTGGTATGTCTTGTCATTTTTAAATATATAAATGTCGTAATAACTTATGTACATCCTAAATTTTTTGTCGTAATTTTGTCTCTTCTTTTTGCCAATTTCATCAGCTATCGTTATATTCCTCAAAATCATTTATGGTGGTATCTTTGTTTTTATTCAAGCATGACTTTGTATGTTCTTTTTTTGGATTGCTGATGTTGTCTATGTGTGTTAATTTATAAAAATACATTTACCTTTATCTATTTTTTCTTAAGATTTTGCTGAGTTTGTTTGTTGCCGTAATCTTGGACAATCTCGAGTTGGACGAAGATGTCAAAAAAATTAAACAGGTATAATAGATTAGAAGACAATTTAATTTAAAATTAAAATGAATTTATTTAAAGCTAAAAATGAGGGAACAAAGTGCTGAGACTCAGGAAACTCTTCCTTGGAGACTGCGCGTATTTGAAAAATTTCCAAATCAGCCACAGCTTGTTTCACTTAAAAGGAAACCAAATGAATTCGAGATTCCCAAGATAAGAGAAAGCTTTATGCGACAATTTCTAGAAGGTGACATAAGTTTAGTGGAAAACAACAAGAAATTTCTTCAAGTTGCCAAAACCCCAGACATAATCACTACTGAGTTTGGAAATCCTACGCTGGAAAAAAGCAGAACCCGAGTTTCGATCAGATCAAAATCAAGTAAATTAATTTTAGTTTTAATTGATATTAAAAATTATCAAAAAAATTACCTTTCCTATTTTAAACTTGTAAAAAAATTAAAAATTTATTTTTTCAATTTTTAATTATTTATAAAAATTATACATTTTTATTAAATTAGTGTTGATCAGAATGTGAAAATTCATTTTTATCCGTTTAACTAATTAATTTATTTCAAATAAAAATTTTTTTTTTCAATAGAATCTGCATCAATAAATAACCAGTTGGTGGAAAATATCAATCAAAATATTGTCGGTATCAAAGATCAAAATGATAATTCATTGTTTAGAAGGCGACGAATTACGACATCAAATGGACAGGCAGCCATTTTGCGGGTTACCAATAATCAGCGTATGCAACGAGCTTCCCGTTTCAGCATCAAAAAACTAGCCATTACCAATATAGTAGACAATTCAAATTATCATCGCTTATTTACCAATGATCAACTTTCAATGCCAGCATCTAATGAAACTAAGTCTTCAGATAAGCAAATGATTAATCCTTTTACAAGTGATCGGATACGGACTATACAAACTATGACCCGAAATGGTGCAATACCTGGCTTGCCTATGAAAGGCGGAATCAACACATTAAGTGGACTCGGCGATTCGAATGGAATGGACTTCAAGATTTTTCAGTTTAAAAAACAACAAGCTGAATTAAAAAGAAATCAGCTAGAGGACGATTTGAAAGAAAATCATCCATATTTTGACAAACCATTGTTTTCTGTTGGTCGTGATAGCAATTTTAGAAAATTTTGTCAAATGATAATCGAAGCCCGCTATCAACGTCCTCAAGTACAAAGAGACCAGAATTCAGCTGTCAAAGATAAATACAAACAATTTTATAAAATACTTGGTTTAGTAAGCTATTTGGACTGGATAATGATATTTATGACCATCCAATCTTGCATTGGCATGATGTTTGAGACACCAACACGACGATTGGTAGAGTCACTGCCCCTTCAAATAGTAGAGTATATATTCGTGATCTCAATGTCGATAGAAATGATCCTTAAAGTGTGTGCCTACGGACTATTTTTTACTCCAAATGCGGTGGTAAAAGATTTCCGTGGTGTTCTTGATCTTTTCATATTTTCAGTTAGTGTGGTATTTTTGTATTTGAGCCCTAAAGAGGTCGAGCCAAATAGTCCAGCCCAAATGCTTATGCTTTTAAGATGCCTTAGACCTCTTCGAATATACACCTTGGTACCTCATATGCGAAAAGTAATCTATGAGCTGTGCCGTGGTTTTAAAGAAATACTGCTAGTATCTATCTTACTTGTAGTCCTGATGTTTGTTTTTGCTAATTACGGAATTCAAATGTATGGAGGTAAATTAGCACGCTGCAATGATGCGAAGATATTGAATAAACGAGATTGTGTTGGAATGTTTAAGCGAAGCTTGTTTGTTACTAAGTTAAAGATAAAAGGAGAAAATTCAAAGCATCCAAGTATATGGGTACCAAGAGTTTGGTCAAATCCATACAACTTTAATTTTGATTCGATTGGTGATTCTATGCTTGCTTTGTTTGAGGTTCTGTCTTTGGAAGGATGGCTAGAAGTCAGAGACATTATTATAGACAGAATGGGACCGGTAATCTTTATTATCAGACATTTTTACAGATAATTAATTTAATTTTTTTAGCGTCATGCTATATTTGTGCATGTATTTGTCTTTATTGGGACTCTCATTGGACTTACTCTATTTGTTGGTGTTGTTATTACAAATTATAGTGAGAACAAGGTAAAATATCATTAATAATTTAAATGTAGTTTTTATTTTTTGTATAGAATATTTAGAAAATAATTATTAAATTAAAAAAAATATTAATTTTTTTAAACAAGGGAACCGCTTTACTCACAGTCGATCAAAGACGTTGGCTAGATTTAAAAGGACGTATAAAATTAGCCCAACCACTGCATATACCACCAAGACCAGAACCGAGCAAATTCCGATGCTTTATATTTGATATAACTCAGCATAAAAATTTCAAGAGATTTTCAGCTTTTTTGGTACTTTTAAATTGCGGCCTTCTGTCCGTACCTTGGAAAGTCGATGTCCTGCACACAAAACCGCTGGCAACTTTAGCTGCTATTTTTACATTTTTGTTCTTAATCGAAGCTGCAATGAAAGCAATTGCTCTAGGACCAAATGGTTATTGGCAAAGCAGAAGGAACAGATTCGATTTGTTTGTTACTATTCTAGGTCTTGTTTGGATAATAATGCATTTTGTTTCATTTGGAAAAAAAGAGCTACAGCAGTCAAGCAATTCATTTGGATTTGTAGTAATTGTGTTGAGATTTTTTACCATAGCTGGAAAACATGTAATTAAAAATAAAATGAAATCAATTTAATTTTAAATTGAATATTTTAGGCCACATTAAAAATGCTTATGTTGACAATCATAGTTTCGTTTTTTAAAAGTTTTTTCATCATAGTGGGCATGTTTCTGCTAATGTTGGTATATGCCTTTTCAGGTGTGATTTTGTTTGGGTGCGTGAAGTCAGGCCATGATCTTGGTAGACACGCCAATTTTCGTTCTTCACCAAATGCAATTGTATTATTATTGAGAATTGTGACTGGCGAAGAGTGGAATAAAATAATGGTAAGTCCAAAATTTTACCACAATTTATATATATTTTCAATTAAGCTTTAAAAGCTTTTTTGAATTTTGAAAAAATTCTTAAATTAAAAATATAATAATTAAAAAAAAAATTTTAACTAAATATTTACAAATTTGCATTTTAATGAAGCATGATTGTATGGTTGCGCCTCCATCGTGTACAAAAGGCAAAAACTATTGGGAATCAGATTGTGGAAATTTTACAGCAGCAGTCCTATATTTTTGTTCATTTTATGTAATTATTACTTATATTGTTTTAAATCTTCTTGTTGCCATCATTATGGAAAATTTTGCTCTATTTTATTCAAATGAAGAGGACGCCCTTTTAAGGTATTTGGTCAAATAAAAACACATAACACTAGAAACATCAATAAATTTATTTTATCAAAAAAGATGCTTCTAGAATAGAATTTACAAAAAAATATATTTTTTTAAATCTTTTTAGTTACAGCGACATACGACATTTTCAAATAGTTTGGAACATTGTTGACACCAATCGTAAAGGAGTCATTCCTTGTAGAAGAGTGAAATTTCTTCTTCGCCTACTACGTGGAAGACTCGAAGTTGATTTGGAAAAAGATAGGCTTTTGTTCAAGCATATGTGTTACGAAATCGAACGTTTGAACAATGGAAATGATGTAACATTTCATGATGTTCTTAACATGCTGTCCTACAGATCAGTAGACATAAGAAAATCACTAAAGTTAGAAGAGTTAATAGCGCGGGAAGAGTTAGAATACCAGATTGAAGAAGAAGTGGCCAAATTAACAATCCGAAACTGGCTGGACAAGTGTCTGAGACGAATTAGAGAGAAAGGAAAGCCAAACAAATATCTAAGCAAACAAAACGATATTGCTATTTTTAAAGAGCAGATGGGTGCTAGGCAACTGCTAAATAATCAAAGACTTCCTTCTCCACCGGCAAATTTTAACCAAAATTTGGCAAATACTTCACAAGCAGGATTTTTTTCATCACCTTTAAAATCAAATGAACAAGTGGGTCCCAAAAAACCCCTTAAATCAACTACATCAATAGTAGTTGATAAAGCTGAAATGCCAAATGCAGCTGAAAATGTAAATAAATTTATAATTTTATTTATTAAATTTAATTTTTTAAATTTTATTTAGGAAAATTTAAAACATTCTAATAATGATTTGTCATCGACATCTAAAGTAAAGCTGGCGCCAGGTGGTACTACTAAATTAAAGAAAAAAAATAGTAATTTTAGCTAGTGATGAATTTTTGGATTTTTAATTTATTCTTTTTTAGCTTTGGACCGTCAATCACAATTAATTAGCGAGGAAAAACTTCGAAAAAGAAATATGTATCTACTTGAGTCGCAAACAATGACAAACGATGTTAAAAATTGGTGGAAAAGTACTCTGGATTCGAATAACTTATTTTCAAATAAATCAGAAATTTAGCTTTAGCATCAGGGCAAATCTAGTCAAATATCATTAATTTTGCCTTCTAAGATAGACAGTGTAGATTTTTATTTTTTAACAATTAAAATTGAAATTATTTTTATTTGAACGATTGAAAACTTGTTTTTGTTATTCATTTTTAAAACTAATAAAGTATTTTTAAAATTTAAAATTCTATTATCATCTAATTTTATTGAACAAATTATCATTATTGATATTTTGACATTTTAGTTCGAATTCAAGCCCTTTGTATTTAAAATAAGAAAAAAGGAAAAAAGGGTTTAAAACTTTAAAAATAAGCTTTCTCATGAAAATGATCACTGAATTTTGGAACAAAAGCAAGAAAAATATTAAAAATTAAAATAGCTATCTCCAAATCTAACCTTTCCAAAACCATGCATTTTTTATTAATGAATGAATAAATGTAGCGTTTTACAAACTTGAAGAAATTGAGTTTGGATAATTGGAAAATACTTTGTATCAATTTTTTCTTGCTTTTTTTTTATGTTACAAATTCAAAATGCAAGAAAATATTTAAATGAATCCTTAAAGAGTTAGAACTTGAATTAGATCAAACAAAAATAGTTACTAAAAAAAGATAGTATTGTCAATCGACTCGCTTTAAACCGACTAAATTTTTCTAATCCATCGTTAAAAATGTTTTTAAAAAATTTTCAAGTAATTTTTTTATTCTAAACTTTTTTTTAAGAATATTAATTTAAAAATGTATATATTCATTTTGGTTAACCTGTTTAAATTTAAATTTCAAATTATTTATTGATTCTAAAATATTTTTTTTCAAATTAAATAACTGATAAATAATTTCAAATTATTAAAATTTAAACTAAAATTTTTGCTGAAAACTTTAAAATTTGTCTATTTATAGACTTTAGAAATACGACTAATATTTTTTGCTTATTCGATTTAATATTCAACTAAGAAATTTAATTGATTGCGAATTTTATCTATCAATTAGAGTCGATTACCAACACTAAGAAAAAAAAAGAACAGTATGACGAAGGAGACGTGAGAATCCCTTAAATAAATAAAACCAATGACTTAAACTAAAATTTAAAATTTAATTTAATATTAAAATCATTTAATTTTCAATTTTTTTACTTGAATCAATTAAAATTTTATTTATTGACTTAAAATAATTATTTGAGAAAGTTTTTTTTATTTTTTTTAAATATACAAAATATATTAAAATAAAAATCACGTTTATTGTATCGTGAATTTTTTTATCAATTATCTTGACAAACCTATTTTTTTTATTATTTAAAATCTAAGATATTATTAGTATTGTTATGTTTGGTGAAGGGATCTAAAACCCAAGCAAATGCACATGCAAACGGCCTGCTATGACAGACATCGACCATTGTTAATATATTAAATATTATTTATCTAAAATCAAGATATTATAAATAAGATTTAGTTACCCTATACCCTTGAAAATAAGTGTCTTTTTTGAAGAATTTAAGCCCTTAGATGGTAAAAAATTTTCTTCAAATTAAATATTTTTTTGAGATCTAAGTATGTTTTACAAGAAAGCAACATAGATAGAACAAAGCCACTTTTGATTAGCTTTAAAAAAGGGGGTATTAGTCGGGCCCTTATTTGCAAGGATTTACGGTACATATTCTAATCTTCTAATGAGATCCAATTGACTAAAAATATTTATGCCTTAATCCTCCTTTATTTGACCATATTTTGAAAATGAGCGTACGATCTGTTTGTTCCAAAATTTATTTTTCTTTAAGTTTAATTTTGAAAGAAATTTTAAAAAAGAACAAAAAATGAAAAATATTAGGTTTTTTAATAAAAAATGTTTAATTTTAATTAATGGTTTATTTTCTCATAAATTAAATGAAAGCTATTAAAAATTTATAATGATTAAAAAAAATAATACTGAATTAACAGATAAAAATAAAATACTTAAATGCAAGATTTAACAAATCGTTTTAACACACTTGATTTTGAATTATTTAAAAATTCTTGTGTTAAATTTTTTTGGAATAAATTTTTTAGCTCTTTTTATTACAAATTTAAGGATAATATTTTCAGTAAAAGGTGCAAAAAGCGAATACAATAAGGAAGCAAATATAAATATCTGTCCTATAATTATCCAAAACTTAAACGCGTCTAGTGAAAAATCCCCAAAGTTTAGCGAAACAAGCGGAATTACACCAAGGAAAAAAAAAGTTAAAATTATTGATAAAATCCATGAAACTTTTTTTACTGCTCTTAATTCACTTTCAACTTCAAGCAAGCTTGGCCGCTGTTTTAGTTCATATGCTTTCTCAATATTCATTTCTCTTTTGAAAAAATAATTAAATTTTACCAAAACTGAAAAAAATTGAATGCATTTTATAATCTTTATATCAATTTCAGTTATTGCTGAAATCTATCTAGAAAAAAGTCTCTCTAAAAAACCGAAAAAATATTAATTTTCGATAGGCCTTAGAGTCTCAAATTTTAGTTGAGACTTTTTTCAAAAAACTTTCAAAATGAATCATTCTGATTGAAAAATTTAAAATTTAAAAATAGACAATTAATTTAAGTCTTACTTGGAGTAAATTTCACTCCAAGGCAAAAGGGGTGAATCTATATCTCTTGTTTTTTCCCATACTTCTCTGATCTGGTCAACATTAAGAGGTTTGGTACTCAAAAGTGTTAGCAGAACAGCCATTATTCCTCCGACTCCCAAAGACGCTACATTTCCTGCAAGCATGGAAATTAAATTACCACTTTTTTCTATATCAAAACCTTTGAAATACAAGACAGTTGTCAAAACCCAGCTTAAAATTCCAATAAAAGAGCCAGACAAAGCACTGACAAACATCGTAAAACTGTTCATTCTAGCCCAAAAAAGACTCAGTCCAATTGGTATTACCGCTTTAAAAGCATGTTAAATTTAATTTAATTTTTAATTTTAAATTATTCAAACCAGGTCCAACAATAATTCCCATGAACAAATACAACCAATTTAGGTTTAGCTTTAAATAATAAAGCAATATTGACACAACTAATGTTATTATGGTGATTAAAACGAAGAAAAGAGATTTTATTGAATTTAAATGGTACTCATAATTAAGATAATTTGCATGCATTGAGCATTTACGAATGTAATTAGGTGAATTTTTCAGCAATCTAAATTTATTTTTAATTTGAAAAATATCTTGTTGAAATTTATTACCTGTTATCAATATCGCATGATTTACAGAAAGTAATGCTACAACACATACATTTATCATCACCAACTTGACCCCGAAGTTTGTCACATAATATACACATTAGACTGTCTTTTTCACTTAAATTTGGCTTAAACGGCTTAACAATATATTTTAATTCTAATTTTTCAAATAATCTATCTAAATAATTTTACATGGATATATACTGAATAAATGTCATTTAAAATGATGCTGGTGACTGCAAGAATCTCACCTCCACCAGTCGTAGTAACTGCAAAAATGATCATTAGATTAACCAAATAGTTGCCTACATTTCCATAAGACAATCCAGCCACTGCAGGTGCAACTAACCCTGTTAATTGTAATTAATAACGAAAAAGAAAGTTTTTACAATTTTTTTCTACCAGAATCTATTTCCAGCGGTGTAAGAAATGTCAAATTTGGATAAAACGAATCCAAGTAAATATAGCCAACAGACATGGTAGTACCAAAACTAAAAGGAACAAAAAACCAGATAACTCCTGCTATAATGAATGCAATAGAGCTTTTTTTTGGCGATGTAGTGGAATTCAGTTGCCAATATGACTTTAATTTATTTAATTGATTTATTTTATTTAAGAGGATAATTTTTTTTTCATTTTACTTGATCGACAAAAACTGTGCCACAATTTCCTATCACATTTATGATGCCGAATAAAAAGGAATCAAGTGAAAAAAAAGTCTTGTATGAATTTCCCAAATTATTTGGATTTGAAATGCAAGAAAATTGGTCAAATATATTTTCGATGCTTCCAAAGCCAAGTGTAGATGAATTTACATAAAATATACTCATAAACATAACCACAATTACAATCAAAATGACCAAAGTACTGAAGTATGACAAATAAAATAAAGAACTAAAAAGTAATTGTTTGTTAAATTTTAATTAACCCTTTTTTTCTAATGAGTACCCTAAACCGCCGAAAAAAACATAAATTGACATGGCCAATATGAATAAAAGGATGGAATATTCTGGAGATAGTCCATCAAAGCTGTAAGTAAGCGAGGCTATTCCTCCTACAATCAACATTGCGCTCACAATCAAATTTGTCAACAGAGCATAAATACAAAAAAGTATATGAGTTTTTTTGTCGAATCTAGCTTGAATTATTTGCAAAAAAGTTCTTGAACCAGGAGCTTTTATTCTCACTTCCATGCATAAAATTGAAAAAAGCAAAATTTGAATGCAAGCACCGGCAGCATACCAATACGAACCACTGAGACCAAACTTTAAAGTTTAAATAAACAATAGTTATAAAAAAAATCTATTTAAATTACCCTAGTTCCTACTGTCGTTGATTGAAGAAGAGTAGCGGCCCATGTCCACTGACTTACAATTGTACTTGATAAGAGCGATATTGACATGGAGCCTCCAGCATTAAATGTAGTGGTTAAAGTTAGCTTAAAAATATTCTTTTAGAAAAATAAATTAATTTAAAAAACAAAAGAAAACCTTGCTCTTGAACTTTTTCCTTTGTGCCACTAAAAAGATTACCGAAACTACTATTGTGAAAATGATATAAATCAAAAATGTTAGATTAGCTGTAACTAATGGTTGCTTATTAGGTCTATAATTCGTAAGATTTGTCCATTTGTTACAATGCGACATTTTTTAAATTTATTTTAATAATTTTTTTTCAAATTTTAAATGATTAATAAAAGCCATTCTTTAAATAGGTAAATTATTGAGAATTATCGGATAAGAAATAATAAGATTTATGGTTTTGTATTAATTTTGAATAAATTTGATGGAATTAATGTCTTTTACAATGAAAAATTTACAATGGTAGACAAGCGGAAAAATCTGGAATTCTAAAAAATTAACTCTTGATCATGCAAATAAGCTTGGATTTTAAACAAAAATGTCATTTTAGAATTAAAGATTAGATTTAAAAAAGATTTATTTATTAGAAATTTTTTAATAGTTTATATATTTTCTAAATCGTGTTGATAAAAATTTCCTTCTGTGACAAAAACAATTAAAATTATATTCATTTTCATTCAAAATCAAAATATTAATTTAATTATTAAGTTTCAAATTCCTATTTTGAATAAAAAATACAAAAAATTGAATATATATAAATTTGTTTTTGTTCTTTTTGAAAAAAATGTTTATAAACTTTGCTAAAAACCAGAAAAAATTTCTTTTTTTTATTTTTGTATTCTTATATTTTATATAAAATTAAAAATTTTATCTGAATTATTGACATAATTTAGATCCTGATGAAGCCAATTTTTGGTCAAAATGCATCGATCGTTCATTAAAATATTAAAAAAATATTAAAACAATAAAATAATTTCTTTAAAAAAGTTTGTTTTTTTTAAATTGTTTTTGTAAAATAAAAAATTTTATTCGAATAAGTAAATTTTCAATATGATCTTTTTTCTTTAAATTAAATATATAATTGATTAATAAAAATTTAAAGCAAATTGAACACTTAAAAGACTTAAAATAAAAGAAATTCAACTCGTTCTGTTTAGTCAAATATTTGATTTTAATTTTCAAAGGGCTTCAAACTTGGTGATCTCGTTATTTTTTAAAGACAAACATTTTAAAATAAAATATAAAAATAATTTCCATTGTTCATAAACTAATTAGTAGGAAATTTATTATTATAGGAATTTATTGGTATAAAATCTTTTTTTAAAACTTGTGGTAAAAGAAACTGAAAATAAATATCTTAGCAACTTATTCAAATTATTTTTTATAAATATTTTTGTCCGCAAGATACGAAAAATATCGCTGCAAAAATTTAATACTATTCAATATATCTCATTTATATTTGAAAAAGTTTTGCTTTATTTGAATAAAATAATTTTAAATTTACCTTAATATTAATTTGTAAATGGCTCTAAATTTTTTACACATAAATTTTTTTTCTTAATTTTAAAAATGTAAATTTTTGAATTATCTTAATTATAAAATCAGAAAGGTCAGTTTAAGACAAATATTTAAAGTTCAAAACTAACTCGATCTAGTTCAATTAGATTTATATTAGCTTTTAATTTAATTTTTTTTTAAATTGTTGAATATAAAAATTGAACAATATTTTAACAATTAGATGGTCAATAAAAGTTCATAAATTTAAAAAATTTTACTTGTTTGACAAATACGAACTCTTAAATGTCAATTTTTTTTGTTAAGATGAACACTTCAAAGTAAGTTTTCTCAATTTAAAATTCAAAGAATCCAAAAACGAACAACTTTGGCAAATTATGCATGGTGACAGTTAAATGTCTTGTTTTTTAATGATAGAAAGATTCTTGAAAAAATATTATTTCAAGCTTAAAAGCAAAAATTAGGTATTTTTGTGCTCAAAATTAGAAAATTCCAAATAATAAACAATTCTAATTTTTTAGATAATTTTCTTAAAGGTTAAATTACATTCAAATATTGAGTTTTGCTTTGGGCGAACTTTTGTTTTGGAAAGAATAAGAGAAATAATTAATTACTTAATCGTTTTCTATCTTTATTTTATTAATAAATCGACAAAAACATATCAATAGGCAAAATTTAAAATTTTGCATTATTGATATTTTATAGATAAACTATTTAAAAATTGAATATCATAAAATGGAGTGATTCTCAGCGTGTGCTTAATATCTGACAATAGTTTGGCCATGTCCATTAAAAAGTTTAGTGACATACAATTTTAAATAAATAAAATATGTATATGGTAATAAAATTTAAGAACTCAATTTCTATGATTAGCAATATAACAAAGATTCGGATTTTTTTTATTAAGATAAATTGTCTCGTTTTTGTAGGAAAGAGACATTTAAAGTTTTAACTCAAAATAACTAGTTTGAGTAACAGTTAGATTGAAAAATTATTATTTTTTGTATAAAATTATTCATATTCAACTTAGGTAAAAGCGGTAATATTTACTTAGATTAACCTATTTAAATTTTTAGTCATTTTTTGAATTGAATATGTTGCAACTTTTATATTCATTTTGTATATTATTTTTCATTTTAAATTAGAATAAAAATGACATTAACCCATAAAGATTAGACTTTTTATTCAAAGTTATTAAAAGGAACAATATTATTAATAGGGTCACTCTATTATAAGTACGATTTAAAGCAAGCAGTTTTATAACATTAAAATTTTGAAATAATAATTACAATTATTACCTTATAATTTATTCTAAAAATCTTCTTCTATTGCGTTAAACATATTTACCTGATTGAATTTTTTTTAATTTAAATTATTTTATTATAATTTTTAGATAAAGCTCAAAAAGAGCTTTAGCCCAAAAATTTTGTTTCATCAGATAAACTTTTTTATTACGTGAGACAGAAATATATTTAGCAATAAAATTTAAATGGAAGTATTTTTATTAAAAAAGTCAATTAGAAATTTAACTCAAAATTAGCGATATTACAACAAACGACAATTTTTTATAATAGTTTCAAAGGCCTAGTGATATCAATCATCGAATATATCGGATACTCGCACTTTTATCACGATCGTAAGTTAATTGAGTTTAGAATATGAAAAAATTGTTTTTTTTTTTTTTCAAGAGGCTTAAGTACATATTTTTAAATGTAAAATTATTATTCAATTATAAATAATATAGAAAAAATTAAATAGAATAAAAGATTAAATAATGTAAGTGTTTCGTGCTGAGAATTACCGGGCCTAAAGAGTCTTGTAAGAAATTAGAATTTAATTTTGGAAAAGACGGATGTTGACTTTGACGATGGATAAAGCATCGTTTAGATTGGTATCATGACTAGCTATGTTGCCTGATTAAACCCGAAATTATTCTAATTTTTGCTTTAAAAAAAATCATGGCACTGAAATTTTCTATTTATTTTTTAATTGGAATTGTTTTAAATAAGTCAGCTTGCGATTTTTAGTTTGCTTAAGAAAATTCTTTGTTAAGAAACAAAAGATTTTTTTAAAAAAAAGTTGAAAATATTTAAAGAATAAATAAAAGAAAGAACAACAAAATAAAATAAAAAAAAAAAGAAAAGAAATTTTATTTTTAAATATCATTGTCACATTTTAGGATATTAGAGATTATTTGACCCAAAACAAAATTGAAAAGAATTAATGAAGCAATAGCACAATTACAATTCTGGGTTGATATTTTATCGGAGAAGAAAAATCGAATTTAAAATTATTAATAAAGTAACTTTTCAATATTGTATGACAAAATTTCAAAATAAATTTAGCTTTGTTAATGAATTTCTGTATCATGATTAAAATAAAAATCACCTATTTTGATTTTAAATTAATTTATTCCAAACAAAGCAAAGATCAAGTTAACTAATATTAATATTTAATTCCTCTGAGAAGATATTTTTTTTTATTCAGGTAGTCTTTGATTTGAACGCCTTCGTTTAATTAATTAGACCTGATCTATTCATTGTAGAGTTTTGAATTTCTTATCGTGTATCGAACCAAAATGTCTCCAGGTGTTTAACTTGGAATAACTTAAATTAATTTTTTGGCTAACTTGATATTTTGTTGTTATTTTGGTCGATAGCGATTCATTTTTAATTAATCAAAAACCGATCACAATTTCGAAAAAATATAAGCATTTAAGTTAAAATAAGAAATTTATACTTATTCTAATTAAAAATTTCCGCTTTTGACACATTGCCATTCTTCCAAGTTATTTTTAAAAAATAAGAACAAATTTTTTAAATAGTATAATAACAAGCTTTTCGATTTAATAAATTAGTGAAAATGTTTATATATTTATCATTTGACTAACAAGATATTGAAAAGCTAGTTTAGATTTTTTAAAATCAAAAAAGACGATTTGTTCTCCCAAGTCTGCATTTCAGATGCCATTTTTGATAGTTTAATTTAAAGTCTTTTACAAAAATTATAATTCAAGTTTTATAAAAATTAAAAAACTTATAAAAATAAAAAAAAACAGTTCAATCATTCTTACTTTTATCTAAACTTAATGATAAGGCTAAATGTAAAATAAAAGTATTCTAAAATTGTAATAATGAACTTTAAAAAAGGTACATTTTTTACAATTACCAATACATGAGTGTTATAAAAAATTTAGTCTTTAAAATACTTGGTAGTTTAAATCAATAGGAAAATAGTTAAATTAAATTAAGCAAAAAAAAATTAAGCAATCAGTTTTTTTTAATTTTATTTAACAACCATAATGAAATAAAACCTAATAAGCGAAAGTTAATTTCAGCTAAACTCCTATTTACCTAAGATATCATATTTTCCAACATAGAATGTCAATAATAACTATAGTTCACCTTTTGTGTTCTAATTCGCTTCGAAATTTAATACATAAATAAAATAGAAAGCTTTAATTTCTAATTTTTTTTCTAAAACGACTTCAAAATACGAAAGCTTCAAACCTCTATCTAGAGATATTATAAAATAATTTGTAGACTTGAGTTAGATAACTCGTTTAGAAATGATTTTAATATTTTATGATTGAAAAATTTAGCAAATTTCGAATTTAATTTGGTTTAAATGTCACTCATTATTAATAGCCTAAAACTATTTTACTTAAATAATTTTGAATCATAGTTAATCAGTTTTGAAATTTATTAATTTGGGCGGATTAACTGAAAATGGTTTATGTGTATATTCTCTCTTACCAAATTTAGTTTAGTCAAGCTTTATATTGCAGTTATTTTACATTTAATTGTCTTGATAATACAAAGTATATTGTGTATATTTTGTAGATGAGTAATCTCTCAAGTAGACCGGGAACTAGGTGATACTAAGAAAAATTTATACATAATTAAGAGTTTTTGAAATATTCTCTTTTTGAAGATTAAACTTAATGATTAAAGAAACAAGATTGAAAAGGATTATGATATAAAAAGAAAATTTATTTATTTATTTAAGATATTTTACTTTGGTTAAATTGTACTTAAGCGAAGAGTTGAGCCATTTAATCCATTTTTTATCATTTTTCTATTCCCCGGACTATTTTCGTCTTTTAATAGCTATGTATTATTAAATAAGAATAGTAATAATAGTATGTTCACAAGAGGCAAAAATGTACAATTAAAACTTAAGTTTCCAAGTCATTTAAGCCCAAATTTGATTAATTCACCGTTTGTTAATTTTTTTTCATGCAAGAAATAATTTTTTAATCACTCTTAAAAGCTTTTAACTATTTTAAAATGTTAAATATTTTGACAAATATCAAACCTGTTTTATATATGTGTTCCTAATTAGCTTATTTCTTATCTAATCTCAGCAAAAATACCTAGCGCAAATTCATGTAGTCATTGGTAACTAGTTTTTAAAACTTATTTAGGAAATAAAATTTGATCCAATTTTTGGAATTTTTTATTTGTGATTAAATACGATCATCATCATTATCATTTGTATAATTAAAATATAAGAAAAAACACATTCTTAGCTAAAAAACGAGTGTAATATTTTGCAGTATTTATAATAAGTCAGATGATCTGAATAGAATTTTTGCGTATTAATGCCATTTAAGATAACTATAAGACAATTAGATGGATTAAAAAATTCTAAGAGTCTTATCATTTTGAGTATCGAATGCTGAGATAGAAAAATCATTGGAAAAGTAATGATAAAACTACGAGGTAAAATAATTAATAAATAGAGCAGATTTTAAAAATTTAAAGTATTCTAGATTTAAGTTAATGGCAATAATTTGGCACAAATGTCAATGCATTTAATTGCATGGCACCATAGCACAACATCTGGATAAATTAAGATAAAACCAATGATCTAATTTTAGTATAGTGAAGTAAAGTGCCTCAGGTGCTCATAAAAGAATCATTTTGCTGGAAAAAGTTGAAATTTATCTGTTTTTGAAATAAGATTTTGATAACCGAGTTTACAAAACTTTCAATATAATTTACTTAATTTTATTTATTTAAAGAGAAAAAAAATTGAAAGATTATAATTTGAAATCCAATAGTAGAAATAACACAGATAATGATACGAATTTTTATTTTAACAATAAATAGAAAATAGAATCAGTGATTCCATTTACTTATTGTGTTTCGATGAATACAACTTGATATTTTATAAACATAAGCTTAGCAAAAATCAAACTTTGCCAATTTTGTTTTTGTTTTGTTGCTACTTTTATTATTAAACAAGATAAATAATCCAAAGTGAACCGTGCAATATCTTAATTTAGTTTTTTTTTTTGGAAATTAATTTAGAAATAATAAAGATTAAAATAATAATAATAAAAATTAATCATATTTGGGCGTTATTTGTTGTTTCTGAGGTTCGAGTCGGTTTTTTCAAGATAATTTAAATCACAAGCAACCAGCTTGTACTTTTTGTAGCAATCATTTTTTTCAAATTAATCAACAAGTCGGCTACATTGTTTAGAATTAACCGGACTTGTTTAAATAAAATCAAGGTTTAACTAATTAAAATCATTTTAATAAATAAAAAATATTCAATAGAGCATTAACACTAAATTTATAAGTCGAAATTAATCTAAGGCAAAAAATTAGTTCACCAAACTAAGTTGTTTATTGTGTATATTTAGCCGATGGAAGAGTTTATATTTTTCAAATTATTAGTAAAGTCATCTAGGCGTTTAATTTGCTTTAGATAAATAGGATGAATTTTTTAACTATTTTTAAGAATTTTTATTTTTAAATTAACTAATAAAAAAAACTAATAGATCAATTTTTATTTCTTATCTATGAATAAAAATAATCTCTCCCAGTTATTTTTTATTTCTTTTGTTGAACAACTGTGAAATTAATTACTCAGTATAAAAAATAGACTTAGCTTAAACAGGACAAGTAATGCATTATAACATGGTAGATAAAGATCAGAAATTAAATTTCGATAATCTGGAAAATTAAGTTATAAAAGTCTAAATTTATTTATCTATCTTTATTAAGATTTATCAAACGAAATCATCACGATTCAGAACCAAGAAAATTAATGTATTTTCCTATCGTCAGAGATTCTTGCTGATTATTAGCATAGGTACGAACTGTGGGCATGTTAGTTTACTAAACAATTTAACAATATCTAATTTTAGGATTTAACAAGAACAAAAATCTAATTTTATATTTATTTTTTGAAATTTAGAATTAAATGAAAAGTTTAAATCAATTCAAATATTTGACTTTTTTTCTTTCAAGTTTTTATAAATTTTTTTTTTTATGTCGAAACACAATATAAAAAGATTTTATTAAAAAAGACGAATACCTAAAAATTCAGTAAATAGAATTGTTAAAATAAAAATTTCAAAATTATTACTTTGGAATTTCAGATAAGAATTTTTTAATATAGTCCAAAAAACAATAGCACCTGATCGAGTTTGGACTAAATTGTACGCTTCAATTTTTGGGACAATAAAACAAAAGCTCAACTAACAAGCTTGACATTTAGTCCGTAACATTTAGTTCTATTTTTTTCTTTATCAATTATCGAAATTTTTACTGAGAGCTTTTTTTTTACATTCTATTCACTTTGTAACCTAAAGCATTTTTTGCATTGCCAGCATTAGCAAGAAATAATTAGAGTCCTGTAAGGATTCGAATATTCAGATAACTTTATCCTAATTTTTATTTATTTTTTTCTTGAAACCAACCGATCAATGCACCACACTGATTGCAATGTTTTTTTAAGGATTTGAATAGAAAAAAGCTTTTCTGTACTAGCAAACAGACAACGATCTAATGTGCCTCGGTAACAAGTTTATTTAAGCTCAAAAGCGTTTAATATTTGATTTAGTACTTAGAACTAATTCAAAAAAAACCAAGATTCCTTAAATTTGTCTCAATCAGAAGATAATTTGATATATTTTTTTCAAATCTTGGAAACAGACATCTAAAATTGGATTCTTTCGGCTTTTTAAGTTTTTTTTTGTTTCCAATCCAAAATAAAATTTAAGAGTCAATATTAATTTTAAGCAAAATTAATTTAGGATTTAATCTTGCATGTGCTATTAAAAAATTAATAATCCAAAATAATTCTAGTATTTGTGATATTTTAATAAATTATAATATTTAAAAATAAAGAATTTATATTTTGAAATTTTAAAATTAAAGATAAATTATTGATTTAAAATTAATTTGTTTTCTAAAAGAATTAAAACAAAAAAATTTTAGCATATTTTTTATTTCTTTTTTAAATTTAATTTAATTCTAATGAATTTGACGAGTAGTGTTTGTTCTTTATTTTAAAATCAATATAGAAATTAAAATTTATTTTATGTTTGAAAAAAATCCTCTTTATTATTTGTGTCTAATAATTTTATAAAAAAATAAATAAAGAGAGAAATCAAAAACAGAATTATTTCAAGTGGATTTTTAATTACGTTCCATAATCAATCTGTTTAAATTATTTCAATTTCCTGCAATTTTAAGCTAAAATTTTAATTTTTTCTCTAATTAGAAATTTTAAGGTAGGAAGCTCAAAATCAATAGCAAAATTTACCTACATCTACAGATAATAATATACTATTCTCATTTCATATGTTTTGGCCGCTTTATTTTATAACCATTTATTTAATTAAAATCAATAGATGAAGGAAGAACATAATTCTACTAAATAATCGTTCAGTTTAATTCTCGGCCATCAAATTAAAGGAAATTCATATTATGTTTCTACTTGTAAATTTTAAATATTACCGATCTCTTAACCAAGTGGATTTTTGAAAGTATAATATTTCAAAAATTTAAGACACTCAGTCTAGATCCAGTGACTAAATTCTATTTATTCATCGATTAAACATATTGGACTAGTTCAGGTGATTTGTCAAGCTCAAACATATCAGTTTCAGTCGATTGCGAGCTCATTCTGTGATTTCTTTTTTTTTGATATTTAATCGAAATAAAAATTAAAAAAGAATTAATTCTAGACACTTTTAAATCACAATTATTGAAAAAGAGATTAGTTGTGATTCATTTTTTTTTTCATTTCTTTTTCAGTATAAAGAAAATTTAATAGAATTTTAAATATAAGTTTGAATTCTGAATCAACTCTGTCAAACATCATATTTTCTTAATTCTTTCTTAAAATATGTTGAATAAATATTTTTTTTTTGAATTTTAACTAAAAAAACTAATTTCAAATCTAAATATTTCAATTACCTAGTTGTATCTTGTTTTGCATATTTAAAAATAAATCCAAATTAAATTTAAGTTATTTAGTCAAATTTTATTTTATTTTTTCAAAAAAAGAGAACAATCAATTAAATTTGGTTATCAGTAAAGCATCTTGTTGCTGCATTTATAAATTATATCAATTATCTTTCAGTATAAATAAATTAAGTGTGTAAACAAGATTTCTGTATTGTAACTTAAAATTTGTATAGCTTCGGAGAAAAAAATTAGGTAAATTCAAACGAGGAACTGAATGAATTAAAAGCTTGTATTAAAATGTCACCAAAAAATTGATTTTTTTTCAATTTAAAATTCTTAAATAATAAAATGATAAAAATCACGTATTGTTATTTTAAATACATTATATGTAATTAGCTAAATTTGTTCGAAAGGTTTTAGCTTTATAAGAAAAAAATATTTTAAATATCAATTTAGGTTAGATTATCGATTTAAATTGAATTTAATAATCTAAGTTTTTTATCAAGCGTTAAGACTGCAACCTAAGGTATTTGTTATCATAGCTGATTGATTTTTTTTTCTTGAATAAGCGAATGCTCAGGGATGATGTGTTTTGCTATACAATTAGGGCAATATACCGAATAATAATTAAAATTAATTATAGCGACAGTTATTAATCAATTTTAATTCAATATTTATTTTAAAAATGAATAAATAATTTCAATATTAATTTTTTTTCAATTCATCTTTGAAGGCATCGGCAACAGTTTGTTAAGAAAAATGCTAATTTTGTCAAATTCAGCTCTCTGTTCCACCAAGGTGTTGCTTTGATAAAATTTAAATATATCATATTTCTAAATGAGGATACGTACATAGATTTTCTGTCATTTTTTTAAGAAAAAAAATTTAATTTTATATTATATTATCATTACAATGGAAAAATTCTTTTGAAACTCAGGTTATTTTTCTTATTCTAAGAAAAAAAAATTTTTTTTCTCCTTTTAGTCTCTAAACCTAGAATAAATAAATTCACTCTAGTTACATAGCAAATTTCCTCATGAATTTAATATAAAAAAGACTATGTCTTATATCAAAATAAAATAATAATTTAACAACAATAATTTTAAAAAATTCTGTTAATTGTTAAAATTTTTTATCCATTGAAAATACCTCTATTTAGTCGAAAAATAAGGAAGAGTGATCGAATGATATTAAAAAAAAAAATTTATTTTTAAGAATCGAATAAAATATTATATTTTATTTTTTTTTATTTTTGAGTCATATTAATTCAACAATAGCCAGGATTTAATATTCAATTTATTCTAGAAGATTGCATGCTTCAACTGATTATTTAAAATAAGGATTTTATTAAGCTTAAAAAATTTTTCTAACAATTAATTTAATTAATTATTTACTATTTTACTCATTTGTTATTAGAATAGTTTTGATTTTTTTATTTTTTTTTCTAGATAAAAACATGTCAAATGCTGTAACACCGTTGACAGCAGTGATTGTACAGTCTAATTTATTATCAAATTTAAATCTAAAAAATTCTAAATCTACGGAAAACTTGGAGATAAGTGGTAGCAGCAACGAGACAAATACAGTAAAAGAGGAAAATTCAAGCATACATGAGCGAGCCAAAGCTAGCTCAGTAGGTTTGAGTAGCTCTCCATCAGCAACTTCGTCTTCGCCGACAAGTTCCACATCTTCTCGAAAAGCTGAGCCAAACACAAATCAAATGACAAACCAAGTACCACAATCTCAGGTGCACCAAGTACCTATAGCTGGCTTACAATATTTTCAGTATCCGAGCAATAATTCGACAACACCGCTAAATGTCTCGCCGATGTCGTCCATGACTTCGTCACCATCCACCACTAATACGCCAAATACGGCCAAATCAAACGCATCTATTCACTTTTCGACTCAACCGCACTTTTTTCACCACCCTCATCAGCCGATTGCTTATGCTCCGACACAGCACATTCATGCTTTTAATCCCAACTTTAAGGACACTCGATGGCTTACTCTTGAAGTTTGCAGGGAATTTCAGCGAAATAAATGCAATAGAACCGACACTGATTGTAAATTCGCCCATCCGCCACCTCATGTAGAAATTGTTAATGGAAAGGTTATTGCTTGCTACGATTCATTGAAGGTAAATTTGAATTAAAGGCTCAGTAGAATAGAAAATTGTCTACATTTAAGAATTTTTTATTCAGTCTCTAGGTCTTAACATTTAATTTTCAGTAGGCGAATTAGTGTTGTTAATTAGTTAGAAATTAATAAAAGAACCAGATGAATTGATTGAAAATTTTAATTAAAATTATTTTTTTTATCAGTATAAATTTTTCAAATCGAATAATTTACGAATCAAATAATATTAATTTTTCTTGTATATTCTAAAAATTAAGATAAATTTGAAAAAAAAACAATTTTTTGTTTTCACACAAATATTGTGTGTGTCACTTTAATAGAACCTATTAGCCTAAACCATAAAAATTGACTAAGTGTTCTTAGTCATGCAAATAATATAATCTTAATTAATATTTTATTGCTTTTAAAAATCTATCATGAAAAAAAATAAATTAAATTAAATTTATTATTTAGATGCCTAGAATTAATCAAAATTTTCAATCGATGTATTTTATATCTATTGAGAGAAAAGCTCGATTAGCAACACTATGATTTGTTTAAATTAAAAACACTAATCTTATAAAGCGCTTATTTAAGACTTTTTTTATAAACAAAAAGATGATTAAGTGAGTAAATTTAGAGAAAAAGCTAAATATTTTGTTGCTATTGTAAATCAGATAAAAAATGAGCACCTATTTTTATAAAGCAGTTTACGCTAAAAACAAACCTCAATTTATAAAGAAAATTGTGCTTGTATTACAATAAACTGGCTTTTTCGTTTTTATCACCTTAAAGCTTTTTTTAAAAAAATGGTAGCTTTTAAAATTACAAAAAATAGAATAACTTCAAGAAAATTGCTTTCTAAGCTTTGACAATGAAATTTATGGACAGCATAAAGGACAACCGAAGCTCTTGTTGTTCTAATGATCTATTCTAGTTAGAAATTAATTAATATGAATAAAAATTATTAAAAAAATTGGACTTGAACTAAATTTGGTTAGTATCAATAGTTTCACATGACCAATTTTAAAAATGAGTTCAATGTGAAGATAAAAACATTCCTTATTTACATTATCAAGGCATCTATGATAGATAAATGTGCAAAAATGGATTTTAAAATTTTAAATTTCATAATTTATGAATTGAAATTTATGCCTGGTGATATTCATTACCAAATAGGGTCATGCTTCATTGAAGATTGGTAATTTATGCATTCAAAAACAAATTTGGGTATACTTGGCCAAATATTTTTGAGAAAATTTTTATTTATTTTTATTCAAAAAAAAAAACAATTTTCTAATTTATTTTTATTTTTACCGAGCGTTTCAAAATTTCGAGATTATTTTGATTAGAATGAAAACTAAATTTTCTACCTTTAAAACAAAGTATTAGGATAATAAAACGATATATTATAAATTATTCATAAAATATTAAAGTTGACAATTTTTTCTTAGAAACTAAGATTTCATAGTTTGTTATCTTATCACTTGTTCTCGTCACTTGAGCAAAAACCTCCTTATCTTATCTGAATTAAAATAAAACATAAGTTTCATTAAATTTTTTATTATTTTTTTTATAGAGCTGAATTTTTTATTTTGAAAAACTAGCTAGTAACATATTTTTCTTTTTTAAATAGGGTAAATGTTCACGAAAAGAGCCACCTTGTAAATATTTACACCCGCCACAACATTTAAAAGATCAATTGTTACAAAACGGTAAAAACAATTTAGTTCTGAGACAAGTTGCTTTAGCGATGATGCAACAACACAATCAACAACCAATAAATCCAGCCATGAACCAAACTGTCCTAGCCACTAATCCACAGTTAGCCCAATATGCTACATATCCCAGCGCTACTGGCCAAATTTCTGGCAATCCTACAAGTGCAAACCTAATACCAACTATGCCCAATTCCGGATTGGTAAATTAATTGATATCATCAAAGGCAACAAAATTTATTATTTATTTCTAACAAAAGGCTTATTCAACTCTTCAACTTAATCCAAATGGACAGCCTACTCTTTTGCCAATGATTGCTGGCCAAGCTATAAATTTAGGCCAACAAGGCGCATTTCTTGATCCATCTACATTGCTTCACCAGGTTGGACCTGCATCTACTTTATCACCTGGAGCAGCAGCCGCTACCGCAAATGGTTTGCTAGCTCCGCAACAAAGAACCGACCGTCTAATGGTAAATATCGTTTTATGTTTTATCTATATGTCATTATCAAGGTAGCAGCCCAAACTAAGAAATCATAAGGTTTGAGAAACAAATATTTTTTTAGATCAGTTAATGCATGTTGTATACTTATCTTATTTGTTGTCTATGTTCACTTTTATGAGAATTTTTCCTCTTAGTTGTAGTTGTTTTAGAAGCGCAAAATTCTAACGCTTTTTATGTTTTAGAATTAAGTCTTAAGCTTGTGCCAAAGCCAAGCTCACGGCTTAATAAACCTGCACCTTTTTTATTATTTTTATTAAATTTTAAAACTTAGTTGTTTTATTTTTTTTTAATCCAATCCATTGTGTTTTGTGTTTTATTATAAATTTGCTTAAATTGCTTGCTTCCTATTACATTATGCTTTGAAAATGTACAGATATGCAAAGATTTTCAACTTGGAAGTTGCCAAAAACCGGCCTCTGAGTGCCATCACGCTCACCCTCCCCCTAATTGTCCTATAGACGCCGAGAACTCTTTGGTAATCGTATGTGTTGATTTTATCAAAGGAAAATGTTCCAGAGAAACCTGCAAATACTTTCATCCACCTGAGCATTTAGTAGCTCAGTTAAAAAAGCAGAAAATAACCAACAACGCGCAAGTTGCTGCCCTAAATGCAGCCATTAATGCCAATGGACTTAACCTAATTCAGCCACCTTTTATTGGTCTTAATCAATTGGGCGTAAGGCTTGGACAAACGCCCTACATTAGAACCAGTCCAAAAAATGTAAATTATATACCGGCAAAGTTTAGCTACAAACCGTCAACACCTCTACCAGGTATTAGCGCAAATTTGACCAATTTTGCAGATAGTGCAATAAATTTATCGAATGCAAATAGTAATAGCACACTTCATTTATCTGCTGCTCTTGCTTCTAATACCGAAAATGCTGCAACTACAAATTTGGTAGGAATCGTGAATATTTTGCAAATGTGTTCAATAACAACCTAAAGCCCTTGAATTAATATTATCTTAAATTAGCTTTACTAATTTAACCCCGAACGCTTTTTGTTCATTTGCTTAATTGCTTTAGATGTTCTAGCACATTTATAGTATATAGATTAGCCTAAATGTTTTATTTGTGATAGCTTGATTTTTTTGTTTAACTTCTAAAGGGATCTAAAAAAATTATTTTATTAAATTTAAATATATACAATAACTTAATAGATAAATAATAAAAAGCTAATTTAGCTCGTTTAGTGGTCAAATAAAAAGCTGTTGTTGTTGAATAATTTAAAAATCTGGTTTAAATTTAAATGCCAACTTGAACCTAGTAATTTTTGTTTAGAAAATCATTATAAATTAATAAAATACGAGGAAACTTTGTAAATTAAGCCTATGATTTTAAAATGATTCTTTGTATTAATGATTTTTAAGCCTTAATTATTAAGTCATCATTTTTATTGATTCTATTTAAGAAACTAAAAATAAAAAAATTTATTTTTGTTTATTAAAACTTTAGAAAACTAACAATTAATTCAATAATGACATTAATTATTAAAAATAGAGAAAGAATAATTAAAGAATAAAGTTTTTAAAGAGTTGTCTTTTGAAAATTTAATATTTTCCATTAAATTTAACTAATTCAAGTTTGGCAAAATTTTCCAGAAAGGCTAAATAAACCAGCTAAACAAAAGGTTATAAATTTATGCTAAATTAATTATAGGGACATCAAGAACTAAATGATCATCAAATCCCATATGCGATAGATAACGGCCAGGGATACATGCTACCTCCATACCAAGTTTATCATCATGTATATCAACGAGCACCCAATACGCCGTTGACAAGCAATAAAACAACTTCAAGTGAAGAAACCGTAAAAATCTAAAAAATTTTAAAACAACAAAATTATTTTTATTTTTGTTTAGGCACAAAACAGTGATGTGAACAAGGTAAAAATTTTGATAAATATTTAGGGAAATCTTAACTCAAATACTTTGTCTGAATACTTTCATTAACAAGCTGTTAGAAAATTAAAATTCTTCTGAGTCTGAGCTTTGACGCTTTATTGAATTTATTATATTATCTAAAGCTAGAACGACACAAAAAGGGTCATTCTAAATATCTATTCTTTTAGAATGATCCCTAATTAAGGTGTTCATTAGGCTGATTGTGAACCTTATATGTCGTTGAAAACTAGAAGTGCTTATGTTGCTTTAGTTTCACCCATCATCACCTTAGTCCTTCGTTTATAAAATATAAGCTGATTTAAAAAATACAAAATAAACAAAATGTGATAAATGATAGACTGCTAGTGCATCTGCTACGGCTGTTAATGCTGCTGTTAATGCTAATCAAGTTGATGTTGTGCCAGGAAAAAAGAGAACGCATGACGCCGTTGAACAAGACTTTATCCCTGTGGTATATGATTCTTAAATTTTTTTTTAATTTTAAATATTTTGCTTTAAATATATTCACATACTTTATAAATAATTTTTACAAAAATTTTCTTTCTATTTCGCTCGAAAAGAAAGAAAATTTGAATACTTTTATTCTAAAAGAACGCTTTTACTTTCACTTAAATGCTTGATGTTCTGTACACTTGGGCAAGCTTACTGTGTTCTTCCTAATTACCTTTTGTCTAACACTTAGCTTTATTTAACACATTTTTTTAATGAAAAAAATTCTTCCAACATCAATTTTTTAATTTAACTAAATTAAAGCGAAATATTTAAAAATAAAATTCGAATTGAACTATATTTTATGTTATTCAGCAAAATGGAACCACATCAGCAGCCCAATCTGGTGCTCAAATAAAGCGAACCGCCATTGCTGATATCAAAACTGGATTGCCGGTGTTCCAATCATTTAACTCAGGCCAAGCTAATTTTCAGCACTTTGCTTTAGCTCAACAATCGGTCTCTCCCGCTTTAAATTATTCGCAAGCAATAAATATTCCATTGCAATACGCACCATACATATCTCTGCCATGTAAGCTTAATAATTAATTAATTTGTATTCAAGGCATAATTGGTATTTTTAAAGATCCTGGTCACCAGTCGGGAATTCCCAGAATGTAACAATTAACAAATGGTAAGCATTTTTATGCCTTTTTTCTGGCTAGTAATACTTAGTGAAAGGTCTTCCTACTTAATTAGATAGAAGGGTATATTTTAAAGAGAACATTGGCAAAATTTCTCTTTCGAGTAATTAAAATTTTTTTTTGCTAAAGAAATTTCAATATGTGGCCTTACTAGGAAGTTAAGCTGAAAGCAAAATATTTTTTAAATTTGGCATTTTTGTGAATATTAAAAATTTTTTCTTTTTCGTTTTTTCAAATTTTTGGATTTGAAAAAACTGGTTTAATTATTTATAAGCTGTATGAGAGTCGAGATATTTTTATCAACCTTTAAACATCGACTTTAAGTTATTTTATAGAGTAAAATTGTCTTTTTTTTTAATTTACAAACAAAATATGGAGATAAAGATAAAAATTGACTTTGTCTTTTTTAAAAATTTTAAAAGAAAATTTTATTTTAATCTACAAACTCAGGTATAATATCTACAAAAATAAAAAAAAATTTATAAAAAATTGCTTTTATCTTAACTTGTTTTATTAAATGGTCTTACCAAATAAACTCTGCTCTTTTAATGTAAACGCTCTTAACATTATTTTATTTGCCTAAAATTTCACCATCATGGTCTTAGTTTGGCAGATCAAGAACAAATATTTAATTTTTTTTAAAACTAGTTTCTCTTGTACAATTTCGGCTTTGAGCTTAGTTGCACTTCGTGTTTTGTTCACGCTCATAATTTATTCTTTGTAGACTCATTTATTTGGCACAAGAAGAGCCGGAAATTAAAAAATTACTATGTTCCATTCGGTCCTTCTTTTGGTAAAGTTGATGTCAACTTTTAAGCTTTAGCTGTTCAGGATTTCTCTTAGGATCTTTAAACAATTTTCTTAAGCTCATTAAATAATTTCAGATTGCTAAACTTAACAGGTTTTGCTTTGCCAAGAGTCTTGTTTTTTCTATTTTAATAAAATATTTTATTTTATAAAATTTATTTTTTTTAAGTGATGGAAGGTATTTAAATTCTACAATTAAAAGAGTCAATAACAGTTAAACATGTAGTTGTAAATATGATTCAATATCAAATAAGAAGCGATAAATTGAGCGATTTATGAAAATGACAGTTTAATTTTTTTTTTGGTTTTTTCATCGTTGACATTATCTAAACATCTTTTCAATTTGTTATAAGGTGAATTTTGTTCATGAGATACATTTTTAAATGATAATTTTGTTAAAATCATTCCTAATTTTTTAAAAATTTTATTATCAAACTGTATGCACGTTAACCCAAATATTCATAACAGTGATTATTGCTTAAAATTAAAGTATTACAAAAGCCATCCAAACTGATGTCCAATTTCGCCAGAGCAAAAAATTCAAAATCCGAAGCGGCAATTTTTTTGCGATGCTGATAATTTTTCAAATAATGCCATCCTTATGATAAACGTGCTTTTTTTAATTCAAACCTTATATAAAGATTTTTTTAATCATATATTATTAACAAGAAGTAAATTATCTTTTATTAACAGTTATTTTTTCTTTTTTTTCAAGTAAATAAATATTAAAAAACGAGTTAAGTTTTTTAATTTTTTTTAAAATCTATTAATAAGAATAGAATAGAATAGTTATTTTAGATCTTTCAAATAAAATAAAAAAAAAGTATTTTTTATTTACTTCAAAATTTATTTAAATTTCAAGGCTAATCAACAGGCGTGTGTCTTGGTCATAAAGACCGATTAACACTTCATTTTTCTAATGACACAGAATAATTTAATTTTTAACAAATTTTGAAAAATTGTTTAAAAATGTTAGACATTGAAATGCTTAAATTTAATTTTTTGAATTTTTTAAAAATTCGACAAAATCAAATTAATTTTATTGAATATTGAATGCTTGAATGTTGTTATCTTCAAAATTTATCTCTTTATCACAAAGCAATTTATAACTCTTGAATAGAAAAAATTCAAACGTTTGATGTTGGTTCTATAAGATTCTCTGTATTCCTTAACTTATCTTTCAAATTTCCCAAGTCATTTTTCTTTAAATTCACTCTTAGATTTTCAGGAGAATAATGAAAATATAGTGTACAGAGTTTAATAAGCTAGAGATAACATTATCTTGTTTATAAAATTTTATGAATTTTATATCTTTTTTATCTAAATAAAACAAAAAAGTATTCTTTTAATAAAAATAAATAATTTTATTTAAAAATCTTGAATTATTACAAAAAACAATTTAGTTTACTGGTGCCGGCTGCATTTTCAAAAAATTACTTCCATTTTCATTAAGGGCCCATCTAAATTCTTCTATGGAAACTTGACCATATGGATTCAAACTTTTAGCCGCATTCCAAGTAGACTCAAATTGTTCATCGCTCAGATTGTATCCTATATTGGACATAATTTGTCTTATCGTCTCTTTGGAACGTGGTTGTAAAACATCCTTTTCATAGATCCCATGATGTGAAAAAATCGAAGGAGAAATAAGTGACCAAACTGTGCCATCAGTGCCGTAGTTGGTACGATCTTGAATCTTTTTGAATTCTGGAGCAGGTATGTCATTTCTAATAGTTGGCACTCCGTATACTCGTTTTTCTTATTAACATTTAATTATTATGTTTAAAAGTTAATAGTTATAAGTTACTCAAAGGCTCTGGTCTGAACGGAGCATGATTGATTACATCATAAGTAGTCTCCCAATTCGTAGCTCTAAAATCAATTTGTTTGATAAGTGTTCTTGGCACCAATTCGTTTACAGCTATATTATTTTTAGGAACCAAATCCTTTTCCTTAAGCAAAGAACGACCTTCGTTGTCTTTTATCTCGTTTTCTGGCGCATCGCCTAAGTTTAAGTATATTTTAAACATTTTTCATTAAATTTCAAAATTAGAAATTTGTAAAATTTTACAACTTTTTTTGTGAAAATATATCTTTTTTAATTAAACTAATAAAAATATAACCTGTGGGCTTAAAATCAATTCCTGTTTTCATAGAATCTTTGAAGCACAAAAAATTAGAAAATTCGAGAAAGTTTATCTTTCCATCACAGTCATAGTCACAATCTTTAACTAAAACTCCAAGTAGATCGTCATTTGCTGGAAAACCACTGTGAGTTGCCACAAACTTAAGATCTTCTTGGGTTATAAAGCCATCTTTATCCTAAATAATTTATCAAATTTTGAAAAAAAAATTAATTGATTGATTACCTTGTCATAAAATTTAAAGGCCTCAACAAGACTTTTAAATTTTACAATGTTGAAACGAGCCAAATGAGACCGTAAAACAGCTACATAGGTTCGTTCCCGATCTTTTCCTTTCAGTAATTTATCCTGATCTCTTCCGTGTATTATATCACCAGCAGTGAAATGATCTCCTAAATTAGTTAGCCCGAAAACGTGATCCTCTCCAATTAGTCTTGTTTCTTTATTAGGATCCAATGGTTTTCCCAACTGATTTGTATGCTTTTCTCTGAAGTCATCAAGCAAAGTTGAATCACTTTGAATTCTCTTGTCTAAAAGTTTAGTAGGTAACCAATTAATTGATTGCTTAGCCATTCGACCATCATGAAAAACTGGAGTAGTTAGACCAAAGCGTTTGTACCTGTCGAATGAATTTGAAAATAGACGATCTTTTTGTTCTCCAGGCTCATAGTCACCATGGGAAAAAACATACATTTCATGCTTATTACTCGATTCCAATTCAACAAGAAATCTTGGTTTTGCTGGATTAATAAGTTCTTTAGCAGACTCAGATTTATCAGTTGATATTCCGAATGTTGTAACTAAGGGATCGATTTTGTCTGGCAAAACACCTTTGGGTATTTTTCCCAATGGAGCAGATTTTGCGCTTTTATAGACAGATTCTTTCATTTGATTACGCACGTGATTAAATCGTGTTGGAATAGGCGGATTAACACAATCTTTTGAACTCTTTTGATTTATTTATTATTTAATTAGTATTAATTAAATAAATAATGTTATAAAATTAATTACATAATTTTTCTCTGTTTGAATACCATGATTCATTTTCTCAAAGTTTTTTGGATCGTTTGCATGTCCATAGTGAAAACGCGTTTTGCCAATATCTGGATAATTATAGTCCCTAAATTTGGCTATATTGGGCGAAATATTGGAGATGGGAGCTGAGTTTAAATGCTGACGTAGAACCATGTCTACATTTTCGCCAGGAGCATAAGTTAATATACCAGCCTAGTAATTAAATTTTATTTATAGGTTTTAATTTTATTTATTTGTTTTTCAAAATACGGTTCGAATGTCTGGTTTAAGATCTTTAAATTTTCCTGAATAGATGTGGGCAAAATGAGGTGGTCGGGCACCTTCAACAGGAGCCACCGAGGCTGTAGTATCTTGCATTTTCAGTTATCTAATCTTAAAGAGAACAAACATTGATATGATTTATCATTAAATATACAATCTGCATAGATTTCAAGCAAAATTTAATAGTTAACTTAATACAAGAGGAAAAAATAAGAAACAAGTTTAAAGCATTTCCATAGATACTAAGCTGTGTATTAATTTTCGAGCGTTAGTATTTTGAAAAGATACCATGGTAACTGATTAATTATTTTTTAAGGAAAATTATAATTTTTGAATTTTGTTCCAAGTAAAATGATTGCACCAAATGGAACTTCGTCGGTGGTTGTGGTTGAAATAGACACAAGAAAAGGCCCATTCAAGACAGTTTTTGAGTCATCAGTTTCAAATCAAAATGAACAGGCTATTCAATTTTGGAAAACTTTGACACTCTCACCGCATATTGAATCTAGCTTGTATTCTAAAGAAATTTCTCAGCTCATTAAACCAAATACTCTCAAGCCTATAAGTAAATTTTTAAGATATTAATTTTGTAAGTTTTAAAAGATTTTTAAAAGAAATTGACAACTCAAAAAAGCCAATACAGGAAGATCCAAGTAATAAAATCTAAAAAAATATATTTGACATAATTCTTTATCTTTTTTTCTTAAAGAAACTGAAGCATTCTTAAAAAATATTGAAGTAATCAATCGAATGGATGAAATGATAAAGCTTCAGAAAAAAGCTGAAAAAATTGAAAATATAAAACAACTTCACAAAATTAGGAAAGAAAAAACTAATCAAGTAGATTTAATTGATTTTATTATGTTTTAGAATTTTTCATTTTTTTAGCTTAATGTTATGTCCAGAACAGCGCTTATAAAATCAGAAACAGAATCGCGTTGGTTTAATCATTTGAAT
The DNA here is from genome assembly GCA_016802295.1 of Brachionus rotundiformis. Taxonomy (NCBI): domain Eukaryota; kingdom Metazoa; phylum Rotifera; class Eurotatoria; order Ploima; family Brachionidae; genus Brachionus; species Brachionus rotundiformis. Next base: position 3,447,346 of record JAESIW010000138.1, read on the forward strand.
GAAAGTCATGGAAGCGGAAAAGAGAGCAATTTGATTAATGAAGAAGATTATGAAATAGATGATAAAGATTTAGATGATGAATTATTAGTTAAAGAACTTTTTGACTAGTTGTTTTGTTTTTTAATTTAAAATTTATTATCATCTGTAATTAAATAAATTAATGAAATAAACACTTTTTAAACATTTTATGAAATGAATTCTCTTCGTCAGAAAGTTCATCTTGGTCATCTTGGTAGGTATTGTCATCTTCCTCACATCTCTTTAAAGCTAGAGTATCTGATTTCACAGGTTGATCATCGCTATCGGGATTAATGTACAAATCAAAATTATCACCAAACTCAAAATTACAAACTTTTTTAATATATTTTTCATAGGAAATTCTTGTTTCGTAATTTTTTTTCTTTTGACTCGATTTAATACAAATTCCTTAAAATTCATGTTTTTTAAATTTTCAGTATATATTAATAAAATCAAATATTTTTACCATAATGGTGAGAATTTTCTGTCCATGCTGTCTTTGGACTAGTAAGAATTACAATTTCTCCATCGAATAACTTTCTTTCCAAAAATGAACCAGAGTCTTTGAGCTTAGGAGGTGATGAGTCAAAGCCAGCCCATCTAAATAAAAGATGGGTCAATTCGTGAATTATCAGAACTGATAGGAAAAAAGTAATTGTTTCAATTTCTTGACAATTTTTTGCTTTGTTTGATTTAAGGATTTTAAGTCTCTTTTTGAATATTTCATTTATATAAATTGTATTGGTCTCTGAGTTTCTTTCTGTCCATGCCAATATATATTGTTTCTTATCTTCTGGCTGCGGTTTATAAACAATTTCAACTTTTTTTATTCGTGTTGACCAACTTGTGGAATCAATTGCAAACATTTCAAAGGTACTTTTGGCAATATTAGTCTGTAAAAGTTTGTTGGCTATTTTTACTGCCAATTTTAATTCAAATTCTTTAAACGAGTTCTCATCGAATTGTAAAGCTGATGATGAGAGCATATATCTCTTAAATATAGTTAAATACATAAAATTCAAAAATAAATATCATTATCTTTTTAAATTTAGGAAATGAGTAAAAAACATAATTTTTGAAATTTAAATCGAATTTAAAAAAAAATATTTGTTAACATTTTATTTAAAGTTTTATAAATATCAACCAGTTCTTAGGAGCCATTCTTTTTTATTTTGATTCGGATCTAATATTTGGCAATAGAGAAACATTTGTTCATATAAATACTTTAAACTTTATCTTTTAAAAAAAATATTTCTTACTCAAAAATTAAATAATCTTTTAGGTCTCTATTTTGATAAAATACTTAGTTTTTCAAAACAAATTGAGGAGGTAAAAATTAAATATCTATTAAGGCTAAGAAAATAAAAATTTTATACGTCAAAAATAGGAAACTAACCAACAATATACTTTCCAGTCTCTACAAATCTCATTATTTGGTTTGAACTCTTTTCCAAGTCATTCAAACACTGATACAATATTTATCTTAAATCTCCCATATGATTCACTATCTAGATTTTTATTTCATGAAGAAAAAAAAATATTCAAGATATGCCTAAAGCTCAATAATAAATAAAGTTCCATTAACAAATAAACTTGTCAAAGAATATTCAAGAAGTTTTGAAGCAATATTTTTATATAGCTTAACTCAACTAACTATTGAAAAATTTTTTGGTCTTTCTAGCTTTCACTAAAATTAAATTTTCAATTTTTTTAAAAGATCATTTTAATTAATTGGCTTTAAACGATTAATTTTTTGTGCCGAAAAATATTAGCATAAAGATAGCATTTTTACTGAACTTCTGTTCACAAACTCTTCTTCAACCATAGATTAAAACAATTTTTTTTAAAAGATAAAACTTAATCAAAGAATCAAAAATAAAGAAGTTAAAAGATGATGCTAGTATTAACAATGATAAATGCGACTCAATAGTAGAATGCTCGAAAATGGGAAATGAGACTTATAGAAAATGTATATAGATGTATCAAATTTTTATGTCATAATGGCACTAAAGAATCAAATCAATTATACCTGAAAAGGAATATCCATTGATGTTGACTGTTGCTTTTTCATTAGATTAGAATAAAATTAATTTCCAATTTTAATTAAAAAGTTATTCTTATCAAGTCTTCTATATTTAATATTTCTAATTTAACATCACTTTTAAAAGGCTTACTGAAATAAACACTTTATTTTTAATCCCTGAAATATGCAAAGCTTCTATTATTTATAGAGAAAGTCTAGTCGTTTTAATATGTTTGAATGAATCAGACACTCAGAGAACGCATGCGTGAATGCTAGATTAAATTATACAATCTTAAGTAAATAAAACAGTTAAATGTTTAAATTTTTTTAAATTGAGTCCCTGATAACAACAAATTAATATTTATAGTTGATCATAGAAAATGAGAGAAATACCAAGACTTGGGACTTTTCAATATTAAACAGTATCCTCAACACTAGAAGATCAAAAAAGTTTTTTGTCTAATTTCAGGCTGTCGAAATATCTTAAAAAAGATCAAAAAAGTCTAAATAGTTCATAAAAATTCAAAGATTATTTAATCGCTTAACAAATTTGAAAGTATTTTGGTCCAAGTTAGATGTTTCACACACTTTCGATTTAAAATAATAAATCAAATGAAAACTTGGAAATGAACTTGGTTTACCCTGTCTTTTTAAATTTTAATCAATTTTTGAAAAAAATAATTTATAATTTAAAATTTATTCAAGAATAAATTTTGTTGAGGATGATAAAAATGAATCCAAGCCTTTACAAGGCCAAGTTTTTTTTTTAAATTTTTATATTTTGATGAAAAACTTCAAAGATCAATTTAAAAATTCTTTATAAATGAATATCGATTGCGCGGCACTATAACTTCCGCATTCAAAATTCTTTTCGTATTTAGATAAAATTAGACTATCAGCATTTTCAATATTGGATAAGAAAAACAGGCCAGAAATAATTCTGAAAAAATTATTTTTAAAAAAAAAAAACTAGCCTGCAGTCAGCTAAACATTTTTGTCTATATTTGCAAAAATTTTTAAAATCTTTATCCAATTTTGTCTTTGACATTTTAAATTTTAATTATTTAAATTCTGAATATGATTTTATTTTATTAATTTAGTTTTCTTTTTAAAACAAAAATCAAAATATTATCTTTATTTATCTTATTTTAGCTCGTTTAGAGCGAAATAGCTTAGAAATATATTTTAAAATGATATATGAGCAGCATTGGAAAAAGGAATTATAATAAAGGCTGGATTAGAAATGTTTGGCGATGGTAACACAAGATACATTTCTTGTTCTTGATAATTCATACTTGATTGATGTTGACGAACAAATTCATAATTTTTTCCCTTTTATCATCATCGAACTTGTGGTCTCTATCATATCTTCATCTTTATATTAATAATTTTAAAATTAAATGTGAATTTAATTTATTCTATAGTTATTTTGATATGATATAATTTGATAACTAGTTTTCAACAATAAAAATTTTCAATAATCGAATCTTATATAAAAAAAATCTGTAAAATTAAACTTGTTTTAAAAGAGTACAAAAAATTAAAATTAGCATACTTTATTATTTTTTGGCCATTAAAAAGGCCCCTCATTTGGTAATAAGAGACATCTTAATTTTCATATTTTTTAATTTTTTGAATATCTTAACTCGATTCTCTATAAAAATGCTTGGTTGATTTCGAGAGTCAAAGTCTATAAATGGAGTTTTTAATAAAAACCAAGCTTTTGTATACATGGATATAAAACTTTATGATAAACACCTTTTAATTGCTGGCCCAAAATCCTCTAATTAAATTTGTTTCTAATTTTCAAAATTTAAAATTAATCGATCTTATTCTCCAAATTAATATATTTATTGCATTTACCAAAATTGTTTCCTACGTAAAGTTGTATATTTATAATGATTTCCCACAACAATAACCATGTAATTGGTTTGCTATTCATGCATAGCTATTAAGTTGGTTTTTGATAGCTATTTAAAAATCCTGTTTTTTAATTATTACTTAGAACTGTGAACATAAATAGGAGTTGATGGCAACATTAATGAATGTTAAATGAATATTGATAAAGCAATTTTTTGGTGAAAAAATGGTTTAAAAAGTCGATAAACTTATTCTATTAATATTATTTGAAAATTGTTTTTTTGCAAAAAAAGCTTTGGTAAGTATTCTAAGTCTGACGCATGGACTAAATTTAAATACATCATCTTTAATTGTTAAGTTTACAGAAATTAGCTGATTAAATCTAAATTAAAATCATCTATTTATAATCGAGTTAGATAATCAAATTTGTTGATTTCAATATTGAATTATAAATTGGTGTTTAAAATTTTTTTTTACAACTTTTGGATCATTCGACTTAAATTGTACAAATGTGTATTTAACTAAAACAAAAGAAAAGTATCTAAACAAAAAAAAGTAACCAAGCAAAAAGCAGAAATAAAATTCTTAAGTAATTGTGTTGAGTTATTTCAATGGTGCATAACTAATTCCAGCTTTTATAAATTAGAAGATAAAAAGCTGGTTATTTTGTAAAAATAGTCAAATTATGTAGCTCGAAAATATTTTTTTAAAGAAGAAGATTTAATAAACTTAAATTAAATCTTAAAAATTGAGATAAGGTGCATAATTTCATTTTTGCATCACTTTTTTTCTAGATTTTCATATTCAAAAAAAGTAACCTATTTTATCTAGATTAATTCAAATATGACTAAATCAAGTTAGTTCTTAATTTAAATATGATCATATTGCTTTTCCTTTTTTTTCTATTTATTTTTTATTCTTTATCTAATTTTATAACTTTTTAAATTTTCGGTATAAATTTAGAATTGTATTTACAATACTATTAATACTATAAAGAATATAAAAAATTTAACTTTTTTTCCTTTAACTCTGACATTTAGTTACTTAACTTAATTTGAAATTTAATTTTACAATCATCAATTATTGACAAGGCAGTTAAATTTTAAATTCACGTTTTATCATCAGGTATGAAATGGTATTAGGCTATTTTGAAATATTAATTATTACTTCTGGTACAATTTAATTATTTATTCCTCTTCACTGCTCTAAACATATAAATTTTTTAAATCTTAATGCTTAAATATAATACTAAATATTTTATTTAGAATCATTTTATTAAACAAATTAAATGGTTTGAATATTTTTAATTTTTTTTTAGCTTTATTCAAATATTTGTTTAAGAACAAATAAAATAATGTAGTTAAATGTTTGCTTCCTGTTTAGCTAAAAATTGTTTCTTTAATTGATAAATTGACAAACAATTTTTGGATATGCTTAATAAAAGTATTTATCTTGGCGCGACCTAACCTGTTGTGGAAAGTTATGAGCAAAGAATTTGGCAAAAATAAGTCTATTTTTGACAAATAGCTCAAAAATTTAACTTTCCACTTTTTCTTGTAATATAGTCTATTTTTATATTAAACTAAAAACGTGAACCAATTTCTAGAATGGCTTCTATTCACCAAAATAAATGGAAAAATAAAACTGGTCCTGGATAAAGTAAGATTTGGCTCACTATAAAATACAAAACTGTCAATCGTAAGCATTATATCTATAGAGAAACAGGATTTTTTATTGAGAAATTTTTTGGCCTAATTCAGCAGTGTGGCAACTACATTGGAACAGGTATAGCGCCCTTGATACGCTAAATTAAGCATCAAATTATTCAAGACAATTTAAATGTCATTTAAGATTGGGTTAGCATATTGAATCAAGACGTAATTTAACTAGATTTTAGTAAAATTATTCAAATTGTATTGCTTTTAAATTGGGAGCTAGTAAAATAGAACAGCTAAACCCTTTTCTATTTTTAATACTTATTTAAAAAAGTTTTTTTTTGGTAAAATAAAAATTCGATTAGAAATTGATTGGCACCCTCCATTTGTCTGCGTAATTATCTGTCACTTTCGATTCAAGTTTACCTTAAAAATCTCTTTTAATTATAATTTTTTTCAACTAGAATAGGCAACGAAAAATTAAGAAATTTTCAAATGAAAAACAACCAAATTGTTCAATTCATTTTTATCTTTGTATGATAAAAATTTAGCACATAAAAAATGATAAAAAAAAAGGTAAAGAAAATGAGAGAATAAAAACTAGAAAAATTCATTCATGCGCAAACCTAGTTTCTAAAATTTTCCTTTCGAAATCCCGATGCCAAGGGAGAACTTGCTATCTATTCTATTCTTAAATTTAACTTTATTTTTTGGTTAGATGGAATTAGACTCCTCAATGAAAACACCGACCACAAACAACCAAAATTCAGCAACGATTCAGCATCAAAATTTCAAGCAAAAAAATCTCCAAAGCAAAGCCATTTTGCACATACGTGAAAATAGCATCGATGAACTGGAGGCTTTATTCGACCCTTCTAAATGGACCAAGAGAAGTCAGGTTCCTTTCAACAAGCGTAATCTTCCGGCAAGTTTTTTCCGACCTCCAGAGACAGGCACCAAAACACCTAGGTACAGCATTTCTCACAGTCGACAAAGCAGCATGGACCATGTTATTATGATGCAAAACTCCAACTACCTGAACAAGCAGCACAACTTGTTGCAACAGAAATTGTCTAGCTTGAATGCAAACCATCTAAGGTCTGCCTCGGAACCAGTTAATGTATCGCCTCAGACCTACAATCTTATTCAAAAGCAGCAACAGGTTCAGAATATGAATCAATTTCCATACGGATGGCAGTCGGCCAAAACACCAGAAGGTCAGACCTATTATATCAAGTATTATAATTTTTTTTATTTCTGGTTATAATTGAAATTATTAATTTTGGGTTTATTAAATTTTAATTTACCTTAAAATTGCATGATTTTTATCCAGGCACTTGAAACTGTGTTTTTTACAATTTTTTTTTAAGTTACATTACCAAGCAAACTTCATGGACCTTGCCAACTATTGAACAACAAACAAGCTTGAATGAAATAAATCTTGATCTGATGTCCAGTTCTAATTCTCCCCTTCATTCAGCAAATTGCTCAGACAGCTATTCAATGAATCAACAATCAGGCATAAATCAAGCAAACAGCTTACTAGCCTCGAGGTTGAATTCGCCATTGCCAAGTCAAGGTGCCCAGCCCGGCTTATTATCTGTTACTTCAAATAACTCATCAATGGTTTCTTCATCAGGTGCGTCGTCTGTTTGCCAGTCGACCACCAATTCATTGGATGATCTGTCTCAAATTGGCTTGAACAATTTGAATGCTGAAAAAATTGACTTCATTTTGTCACAAATTCAAATGCCTGCAGGATGGCAAAAAGCGTTTACAGACAAAGGCGAGCCATACTTCATCAACCATAATACCAGAACCACATGCTGGGAAGATCCGCGATTGCCCCTTATACCTGACTTTTTGAGTCAATTACAAAAACAACAGCGAAATGATGTGATTAATTTTTTGAATTCTAATTCGAATGAGGATCAAACAAATCAATCATTAGACATATCTAGTGTAAATTCTGTCAATTTGAATAACCAAGCACAGCCGTATCAGATGGGTCAAGTTGAACAAATAAAGAATACTTTAATTGAAAGTATTATTAAAAAGAAAGAACTAGTCAAAGCTTTGGAAGAGCTTAACAAAAAGGTTCATTTTTATTCCTATTTTTTCAATAATCATTTAAATATAATTAAAAGTTTTTGATTATTTTTTCAAATTAGGATAATAAAGACCAGTAATTAAATTTATTTTAGAGTGAAATAAAAAATTCTTTTTTTGTTTTTAATTTCACTTAAAACTTAAAAAGTTAAAAAGCTATTTCATTAATAATTAAATTAAAATTAAGAGTTTAAATTATATTTTTTAATTGATTTATTAATAATTAGTGATTTTTTTCTAATAAAATTTAAATATCAAAGGAAAATTTCCTGAGGTCTCAGTTGAACATGGCTCTGTCATCTCTATCTGCCGACTCCTCATCGACAAATGAAGAAATAAGCAAAATAACAAGTGAGATTCAGCAAGCAGCAAACGAATTGAATGATGACATGGCTGAATCACATGACCAGAACCAACACAATCATCAAGTAGTTGATGACATTGATCTAGACCTGACAATCGAGCAGCATAATGATTTGAGCAGCTCACTAATGCAAAACTCTAATAGTCACAATCAAATATTTGATTTTTATGATCAATCTTCAGATACATCAACAACATTGGAGTCTAATCTTAAACATTCAAACCCTATAGGAATCAAATCTGTCAAGTCGGACAACAATTTGGCTCAATACTCGAGCTCATTTCAAAATAACTTGGTAAAAATGAGTGAAAACCCCGTAAAACAAGGTTCAATTGATAGCAGCATTTGTCCGATTAATGCTGGTCAGAACAAAGAAAACGATCTCGATACAGTGAGCAATCTTTATAACAAACTACTCATAAATAATTTACACAATACTGAAATGGTTCAATCTCAACAGCATTCAGGATCATCGACAAAATCCTCAATTTCCTGCAAATCTTCCATAAGTCTTAACTCCTCATCGTCTACTCAGATGAATGAAAATTTGGCAAAAAATAAAATACTCGAAAGCCACGAGGAAATTGACGCTTACAAAGTAATCAATTTATTAGAAATTAAAATATCCTATTTCAAATTAGATTTTTTTTTAAGAATGAACATTTTGACAAAATAATAACAAGTCCGGCTTTGTCAACCTCATCATTATCAGGACTTTCAGCTGAATCGCCTTCATCGTCAACTTCAGCTTCACTTTCATCGACTTCATCTAGTCTCATGATGTCTCATCAACTTCATCACAACTACCAACAAGCAGACACTTCCAGCAGCAATACTGTCAATCAGCAAACATTTGGTCAGATGGTCAGATGGAGCTGAATTAAGTCGAGTCATTTTTACATTTGTTTAACTTAAATATAAGTTTTATTTTTCAAATTTGGCGTCCTGTTTTTTTTTATTTCATATCTTATACGAAGTTATTTGACAGCGATTATACTAGTTTTGGTATTAAATTATTTTTTTAAATGTAAAAAAAAAAATGAAGAAAAGTTAATAAAAAAATAAGCATAGTGAATTGTCACAGTAGTTGATTTGAGGCGGAAAATTAAACCAGTGAGGTTTTTTTATATATTTTTCCACTCAAGTAAGATTGAATTTTTTTCGAGGATGAATAAGTCCATTCTTTTGATGTGTTGAAATTCGGTGCTAATGGTTTTTAAATTTTTTTTACAAAATTATATTTTTATTGAAAAAAATCATTTATTCAATTTATTTTTTGGCTTTAGAAATTTGTCTAAATTTGAAAATTATTTTTATTGTTATTGTAGAGTGATAAAATGATGCTTTAATCGACTTGTTAATTTTCTTTTTTTTCTAAATTAAAAAAATCAATTTTTAAAATAAATTTTTTATGTTCTAATTAAATCTCAATTTTCAAATAGAATTTAATTCGAGTGCTATTTTGAGTGGGAGATAACAAAACATAAAATTTAAAAAATAAAATCAAAACTTTTGTATAACACCTACAAAAAATACTAATTAGATACTAATTGGTAAAAAAAAATATTTATAGCTTGAACAAGCCTATCAACCTCGTAGATAATGTGATTTAATACGAACAAAATAAACTAGTAAACACATTTTAAAATTTAATATCATCAATAAATCTATTTTAATTTATTTTAAGCATAGAAGAAAAATACATACTTAATTTAACAAAAAATTTATCTATTTTAATATACAAAAAATTATCTTAAAAATTTTTAAAAATCCACAAAATAGTCATTTTTGTTCTGCAAATATTAACTGATTTAAAATTATGAAATAATTAAAAAATTAACCAAAGACAAAATGAAATAGCTTTTCCAATTTTGATCTAAATAACTGAGTGCTTTTAAATTTGCCAGATATTTTTATTTTCTAATAGAAAATTGAATGTCTAAAGATTTTCAATCTGAAAAATTTTAAAAAAATAAAATTTTGTTATATTAATTTCAATGGATAATAAGAGAAAGGCTAATCCGAATATTGGTACTCAAAAAACCAAGCGTTTTAAGTATTAAAGATTTTTTAATTTAATATAGAAAACTAATAATCAATTTAAAAAGATCAGGTGGTGACGATGAGAATGAGATTAAGACAGAATTTGAATCTGAATTGGCGGCTTTTGACGAAGATATCATCGACTCGGTTGAAAAAATTGAAATTGGTAATGGAAATAATCTTGATATTGTATAATTATTTTGATAATTTTTGAAGGTCAGGGACCTGAAAATGTGACAACGAATTCTAAATGGGCAAGACCATCTTTACCAGACATAGATCCTTCTCAAGATACACTTACTTTCCAACAAATTGACTTAGATTTCTACGAAGGTAACATATTTATACAATTTTTATTTTTTATTTTATAAATTTATATTTTATTATAATCTTAGGTCCTCCGATGAAAGAATCCTTAACAAGCTCGCAAAAAGTTCCAATATTTAGACTTTATGGTGTCAACGAAGGCGGGAACAGCATTCTGGCACATTTATATGGCTATGTGCCTTACATATATTGTGCAGCTCCAAATGGAGTAAAGCACACTGATTTGCATAAATTTACCGAGAGCTTAAATCATGCGACAAGAAATGAAGTAAAGCAAAAAGACGCTCCAGAGCATATTATATTGGGAATTAAAATAGAGAGCAAAGAAAATATTTATGGTTTTCATGGAAATAAAAAGTCGCTTTTTTTGCGTATTGAGATGGTATTGCCAAAATATATATCAGTGGTCAAGCGCATGCTTGAGACGGGGTTTGAATTTCCCGGATATGGCATGCAAGGTTACCAAACATACGAAAGTAACATTGATTTTGAGATCAGATTCATGGCTGACTTGCACATAACAGGATGCAATTGGGTTGAAATACCTGCTGGTGTTTATAAAATGAGAGATAAAAATGAGTATATAAGTCGATGTCAATTGGAAATAGACTTGGATATAAAGGACTTGATTTCTCATCCGGCTGAAGGAGAATGGATAAAAATTGCTCCATTGAGAATGCTTAGCTTTGACATTGAATGTGCTGGTCGTAAGGGTGTTTTTCCAGAGGCAGAAAAAGATCCTGTTATTCAAATAGCCAGCATGGTCCAGAGACAAGGAGAAAAAGATCCTTTCATCAGAAATATTGTTACTCTTAACACTTGTGCTCCCATAGTCGGCTCTCAAGTTCTTTCATTTATGAAAGAAGATGAAATGCTGATGGCTTGGAGTAATTTTGTTCGAGAAGTTGATCCTGATATTATTACAGGATATAATATACAAAATTTTGATATTGCTTATTTATTAAATAGAGCAAAAACTTTGAAAGTTGACTTGTTTCCATTTCTGGGTCGCTTAAAAAATATAAAGACAACTGAGAAAAAGGTTGTTTTACAATCAAAACAAATGGGCAGACGTGAAAATAAAAGTATAAACATGGAAGGAAGGGTTATTTTCGATTTGTTGCTGGTTCTAGTCAGAGATTATAAGCTAAGATCTTATACATTAAATGCAGTAAGCTTTTATTTCCTCCAAGAGCAAAAAGAAGATGTTCATCACTCAATTATATCAGATCTTCAACATGGAAACGAACAAACAAGGCGTCGTTTGGCAGTTTATTGCTTAAAAGATGCTTATTTACCTTTAAGATTGATTGATAAATTGATGTGTATAATCAATTATATGGAAATGGCTCGTGTTACTGGAGTACCTTTGGGTAAGCTTCCAAAATAGTTGAATATTTTTTAATCTAATAGTTTGAATTCTTATTTATTCAAATCTTGAGAAAAATAATCTAAAAATATACATTTTTAGATAAATTTTAATTTTCCAAAATCATATAAAAATTGTCTACAAAATTTGCCTAAGAATAAAAATGATTGTTTGAGTAATGATATTATAAAAAACTAAATATCACAATATCAGAGCAAAGTTAAAAATTAAAAAATAAAAATTTTATATTTATTTTAATTATTATTTATTAGATCTGGTCTAGCCATCATATATGATATAAAAAAAATTCGGAAAGTATTTTTACAAAAGCTACTTTTTGATTATGAACATTTTAATCCTCATTTGAATTTTTTTTAATTTATATTTTAATAAATAATATCTTAAAGGCTATCTTTTGAATCGAGGCCAACAGATTAAGGTAGTTTCTCAATTGTTGCGCAAAGCTAAAGAACAAGATTTGTTGATTCCATCAATGAAAGTAGATGTAAATGATGAATTTGAGGGTGCCACAGTAATTGAACCTATTAAAGGTTATTACGATGTTCCAATATCTACCCTTGATTTCAACTCCCTATATCCAAGTATTATGATTGCTCACAATCTTTGCTACACTACATTGCTTAGAGGCAGACCTAATGATCTAAAACCTGAAGAATATACTGCTACACCGAGTGGTAATTTTTTTGTCAAGTCAGAATTAAGAAGGGGTGTTTTGCCAGAAATATTGGACAATTTGCTAAAAGCTAGAAAGCGTGCCAAAGAAATGATGAAACAAGAAAAAGATCCATTCAAATACAAAGTTCTAGACGGTCGTCAATTGGCGCTAAAAATGAGCGCCAACTCTGTTTATGGATTTACTGGTGCCCAAGTTGGCAAATTACCTTGTTTAGAAATATCTCAGAGTGTTACCGCATTTGGTCGTACCATGATTGAAAAGACTAAACATTTAGTTGAGGAAAAATACCAAATAAAAAATGGATATAAATTTGATGCCAAAGTTGTTTATGGAGATACTGATTCAGTGATGATTAGATTTGGTGTTGACAATTTAGAGGATGCAATGAAGTTAGGTCGAGAAGCTGCTGAATACATAAGCGCTACTTTTGTAAAACCAATTAAGCTTGAATTCGAAAAATGCTATTTTCCTTATTTGCTGATTAGTAAAAAACGTTATGCTGGTCTTTATTTTACCAAACCAGATAAGTATGATAAAATGGATTGTAAAGGTATTGAAACTGTAAGACGAGATAACAGTCCTTTGGTGGCCAATTTAATAGGTGTATGTCTCCAGAAACTATTGATAGATCGTGATCCCAATGGAGCCATTAACTACGCTAAGCAAACTATATCTGATCTTCTGTGCAATAGGATTGATATATCTCAATTGGTTATTACCAAAGAACTTACAAAAACGGACAAAGAGTATGCAGGTAAACAGGCCCATGTAGAATTGGCAAATAAAATGCGTAAAAGAGATCCTGGTTCGGCTCCTCAGCTTGGCGATAGAGTACCATTTGTGATTGTTGCCGGTGCCAAAGGTCAGGCCACTTATGAAAAAGCAGAAGATCCTGTGTACGTACTTGAACATAACTTGCCTATTGATACTCAATATTACTTGGAAAATCAAATTTCCAAACCCTTGATCAGAATTTTTGAACCCATTTTGCATGAAAGAGCTGAGTTTGTTCTATTAAGTAATATAAAGTTTTATATTAATTTGATCTATTTAATTTGAAACAAAAGAGGGTGAGCATACATTAACCAAAACAGTCACCATATCCAAAATAGGTGGACTGGCTGCATTCACAAAGAAAAAAGAGACATGTCTCAGCTGTAAATCAATTTTGTCTGATAAGGAATCTACAAATGCAGTGTGTAGTCATTGTAAACCTAAAGAGTCAGAACTGTACCAGAAGCAAATTTGTACTATGGCGTCGCTTGAGGACAAGTTCAATAGACTTTGGACTCAGTGTCAGAGGTGTCAGGGTAGCTTGCATGAAGATGTTATTTGTACAAAGTAATTAAATTATGTTTTTTTTATATTTATTGGTATTCAATTAATTTTTTAATTTAGTCAAGATTGTCCAATATTTTACATGAGGAAAAAAGTTCAAAAAGACTTACAAGAAAACGATAAATTGATAAGTCGTTTTGGTCAAATATATTGGTGAAAATTTGATTTAATGACAAAATTTTATTAATTGTATATATACAAAATAAAGTCCCAATTTCGAAGTTTTTAAAATTAATTTTAAATGAATAATCAAGCTTTTTTTCAGCATATAGTAATTTTAAAATAAAAATTATTCATGAATCAATGCGTCAATTCTTTAAAATAATACAATAATTAAATGGCTTTACTTTACTTGAAATTACTTGACTTATCTTAAATTAAACAATTTTGATATTCATGTCAATATATTGATTTTGATTAAATAATAAATTATTGCTCAGGAAGTAATTATCTCTTTTCTTGTACCACTTATGGCACCAATTTTCAACTAAAAAATTTAGAAGAAATAAAAATTGGAAAAAGAAATGTATAGACCTCTTTAAATGATCGATGGGGCTTAATAATATGAGCCAAACCACACCTAACAAAGCTCACTCGCCATTTAGACTTTTCTTCTTTTCAAGAGTTATTTAACCACAATTAAATTTTATTAAGCCCAATATTGTAGCCATATAACTTAAACTAAATCTTTAACTTCCACTTGACTTACTTCACGGATTACTGTTGTTGCTAGGTATTTTTCTAATCTTGGCGTAACAGTGCCCAAATTTGAAAATTTTCATTAAAATTTCTCAATAAATATTCAAATGAAAAAAAAAATCAATTTCAGAGTTAATCAAGAGGCTAGTGCCCTTGTCATAAAAATCGATTGAGACTTCTTTTATTTAATTAATATAAAATAATTTTTCATATTAGAAAAAAAGATATCGCTTATAAAATTTAAAAAAAAACCTCGAAATATTTAAATATAATTGTTTGAAGCATTTTTCTAATCTTGACGTAACAGTGCTCAAATTTTAAAAATTTCATCATTTTACAAAATATTCAAATGAATAAAATGATAAAAATTTTATAATATAAATTCAAGTATTTATCTTATTGTAAATAGGGCATAAAACCGTTTTGTTTTTTTTTTTAAATCGATATTCATATGTTAATAAGTTTTAGCAATTAAATTCAACTTTATTAAAATAATCAAAATTAAGAAAAATTTTTTGTTACGTTTATTCGCTAATTAAAACAAGATTGGTACAACAAGAAAAAAAAATTTACAAAAAAAATGCATTTAAAAATTACTAAAAAAATCTTGGGCTATTGAGAAATTGAAAAAAAAATATTCTGACAATCACTTGGTAACAACAATTTATCATTTTCTTATTTAGGAATTAACCTCGCCAGTTTTCAATTGTAGCATTTTAAATCTCAATTTCAACGGCATATTGTCACCACTATTATGACTTTGGTTACTTTGGCTGGCCAAATCAACTTGACTTTTGTCATCATTTTGAATATAAGTGGGCAAGACCTGTGCCGAGTGCTTGCCCTCACTTACTTTTGACTCTTCGACATTGGTCCGAGCCAAATTCTGAAACATTAAAAGTTGATTCAACGATTGGAACTTGTTAAAGTTATTATTTGATAAACTTTTATTTTCCGCATATACATTTGGTCTATCATTAGCTTTGCTTTCTTTTTCTTTGGCACACTGCAAAAACATTTGAAGTATTTTGTTTACATCGTTTTGACTTTGCTTGCCATCGGCCAATTGCTTATCATTAGCCTTATCTCTCACATTTTCAGGCTCTACCAATTGATTAATGTTACGCTTACGCGAGCCATTTGTTGCTCCATTTACCAAGGTATTTTCATTTTGACTAGATACCAATGTTTGATTATAAGCTAAATTTTGAAGTAAATTATTGACCGTATTTTTACTAGGTCTGATTTCATTTTTTTTTGTCTGATTCACCAAAGTTGAGCTCATGTTTGTTTTATTGATTAAGTTTTTGTACTTTTCCATCAATTGGCTTATTCGTTTGCCATCTATTTGACCATCATTTTTTAGATTGACATTTTTCTGCTGTGAATCAGTTGTTTGGCAATTATTTTCGCTATTTTTCTCACTCAATATATTCTGTAAGCGACTCATTAGGCTCGAGTTAGCCAATATAGATGAATGATTAAAAGGCGATTGTAATAGCTTATTTAAAATATCAGTTGGAATTTTATCTTTTTCAAATTCTTTTTTGATTTCGGAATTTTTTCCGACATCCAAGTCTGGCTTGCATAACTGTTTATACAACAAAGGAAAATGACTTTTCATTTTTGTATTATATGGTTGTGTTTCACCAAACTGTTCACTAGATACAGCTACTTTGTCTTCATGTACATTCAAGATTAATTTTTTAGAAGGTGGATAATTCACATTTTCACCATCGTCTGCGCTTGCTGATGCCAAATCAGACTCTTGTCTGTAAATGCAACCATTTCTAGCATGGCTTTCTGTATCATCCTTAGTCTCATGCTCTGAATCTTCGCTTTCAATGTCTCCATTGTCAAAATTGTCATCAAAACTTGACCCACTGCTTCCAAATGGCGTTTGTCTTGTCTTTGTATCATCATTTTTAGATGCTTGAATTCTGTTTATGTATTCAGCAAATTCTTTTGGATTTTTTAAAATGTCCGGCTTCAATAACTTATTTAAATTCTTATTTTTAATTCCTTCTACATATTGTGAATTGTTAGATAGTGTTATACTGCCTTCACTATCATTTGGGTGCATTTCATCATTGGAAAATATATCACTCATGTCCAAATTTTCCTGTACAACCAAAAGATGTCTGTTTTCCTCGAACAACTTGGTCATATCATCTTCACTTAGATTGCATTTTTTCATGCATAAATCAAGCTTTAATTTGAGCACATGATTTATGTTGGTGAGTTCAAGAAGCTTGGTCTCAAGAACCAAATCATTAAGACGCCTCTTTTCTCTAGAGCGTTTGGCAGCAAGATTATTCTTTCTGCGTCTTTCCCAATAGTGTTCATCCTTGAGCTCTGCAGGGATGAAGTCCCTTCTCTTTCGTTGCGGTATGACTTCTTTTCTGTGCCCTAGAACTGACGAGTCCTTGGTGGATTCGTTGATGCTGTCCAAGGGACGATTAGAACTTCCCGATGATGTCTGACTGCATACCGAGCCCTCTCGTTTCCTGTTTTTGGTGTAAGAAAAGCCTCGGCCTTGTTCGTAGGAGGTTATTTGGGAATTTGACGAGAGACAGTCACTTGAAGGACTGGGACTAAGCTCGTTGAAGTCATCGAGCTTCTCGTGCTCACCTGAATTGCCATTGATAGGAGAGTTCTCGATATGTGCCGATGAGCATGTTGATGCTGAAGAAGATGAGAGCAGGTGTTGAGCATTTTTCGAGTCAGCATTACCGCGAGCCTGGTATTCCGAATAGGACAAGCACTCATTGTGGTTTGATTCTATGGATATTGGCGACAAGGCCCGAGAGCTCGACTCGGATTTATTGCTCTCGTTTATGACCAATACTGGACTTGCTGAATACTTGGAGTCCTCAACTTGGCATTTTTGTCCCGAGTTAAAAACAGAGTGGTCATTTTTTGACTCATCTTCATTATTGGTTATATAAGATGTACTATTAAGATTAAGCAATAGCTCAGCATTTGAGTAATTTTGCTTCATCTCTTCCAAACTTTGTTTATTACTGGTATAGCTAGAAGTTTGCTTTATTTCGTTATATAGCATCACAGGATATAAACTTTTATTCAATTAATGACCATAGATCTAGTCAAATACAAAAATTAAACTTAAAAATGATAAAAAGAAAATATTTTATAATTTAAAATTAATTATTTAGCAAATTTCTCTTAACCAGATTAAAATAAAAAGATGTTCTATTTTTGTTTTAATTTTTTTGGTTATTAATTTAAAAAAATAAGATAAAATGAGTATAAAAACAATCTAGTCTAACAAGTCTTGCAATTAAAAATTATAATTTACAATTTAAAAAATAGAATCGAAAAATATATAATTTTTAAAAATAACTATTTATCTTGTTCCACATTATTTTAATACTCCTTTAAAGAAAAAAAATTCAAGAAAACCTGATTGTTTAGAAATTATATTTCCAAATATCAAAAAAATATATATCTTTTTATTATTATTTACGTCACTGTTAAAAAAAAAATTTTTTCGCTTTTTGTCCGAAGATTAAACAAAACCTAAAACTTAACAATTTAAAAAATAATTAATTTTTAACTTTATTGTACCAAGTGCGTATGGTCCTAGAATCTTATCAGCATCGCTTAAGAGTGCATCAAATGTTGGTTAAGATTAGATAAAAAGAAACGCTAACAAATATTTAGTGGTCAAATTTTTTGGTGTTAAATTCACAAATGAAAAATAAAATAATCTAAAAACCGAATTATAAAACTGTACAATTAATGAAAAAAATTATTGATTTTTTCTTGTAATTTGGCTCATTTTTTTAGTATTTTGTTAATACTCAAGTCTACGAACTAGACTTGATCTAATTAATGGTCATTTGAATTTATTTATTTTGATTAATACGAAAGCTAAAATGCAAAAAAGAAAGAGAGGGAGAACGAAGGTAGACACTACAAAATGCTATACATTAGCATGAAAATTTCAATGGCCAATGCAAAATTTTCAATTTTATAAATATGTTAATTTGACTTGGATTGCAATAAATAAGTCGGTCATCCTCATATTTTTTATAAAGATTCTGTTTAGCATTTGCATTTATTTAGTTTTTATTTATCAATCCGTCTGGCTGTCTGTCCGTCTGTCTGAGCGTCTAGGCTTGAACTTTTACTGATTAATAACTATTTCAAATAAAAAAAAATGAAAGAAAAAATGCTAATATATGAAAAGATTATATTTCAAATTGTATTCTCTTTGGATGAAGGATAAAGCGTCTTTGGGTGACCACTAGGACTTGAATGTTTGAGAAAAATCATAATTTTCGGCTAGCCGAGCGATTATTCACTATAATTACTCGTGTCTAGAGAAATATCATAATTTTAAAAATTTGCAATAGCTTAATTCTATTTGCAATAGAAATGTGCTCGTTTAAGGCGAGAAATTAATAGGAAAATATTGTATTTGTTTATGAATGCGGCGGCTAGACTTGCTTCAAATATTCATTTTGCTCTCATGCAAATAATTCAAGCCCTTTAGACAAAAAATCTAATATTAGAAAATATTTTTCCTAGGATGGCCCTCTATTATTAAAATTTAGCCTTCAAGTTTTGTCTAATTGGCAAAATCAAAGCTTGGTTGATAATAGGCTCAGTGTAAACACCTTGACCAACAATTTGGATAAGATTTTTGATGGTTGATTAAACTATTTAAGATAAGATCAATTTAATTTAATATTTTATTTGAATGTTGAGCTTAAGAAATTAAGCAAAAAAAATTTTCTTAATTCTAATGATCAATTTTCGATAAACTGCCCATTCCATCTTTTTCACTTGTCATTTGTTGGTATAGCGGACAAGTAAATTAATTTTGGTATTGTGAATTTCAAAAACATATAGAACAAAAATTCTTCCTTTTTTGATAAATTAAAATTTACTAAAAAAAATAAATTTGAAAAAATACTGCAACATAGTGCAACACACTTTGTTGCATCGTTTTTACCAAAAATAAAAACTTTATTTTCTTTTTTTAGGTAAACAAAATCAATAATCAAATTAAGTCTTATTGATGCTTTACTTTTTGTCTTTTATCTACACCAGAAAAAATATTTTTGGTAAAAAAGGTGCAACAAAGAATGTTACACTATGTTGCAGTATTTTTTCAAATTTATTTTTTTTAGTAAATTTTAATTTATCAAAAAAGGAAGAATTTTTGTTCTATATGTTTTTGAAATTCACAATACCAAAATTAATTTTTGGAACTGTGAAATTTTAATACAAAAATTTAAAAAACTTTTATAATTTTAGTTCTAAATTTCAAAAACTTTTCTGTAAATGAAACAAAATGAAACAAAATCTGTTAGAATTCTGCAAACTTGCCCCCTTTTAAAAAGTATTTTTCAAACTTCCGCATTAGGGGAAACAACAAAAGTTAAAAAAATTTTTTATTTTTGTATTGGAAGTTTTTATGAAATTAATCATTATCTGAATTTTTTGATTTAATTTAAAAATCATGACTGATGAAATTTTCCACTTGCTCAGAAAAGATTATATTAATTTTCAGACAAAAAACTAAAATAAAATTTAGTTCAACTTAAAAGTTTTTTGTAAGTACCATCTAGTTTGATATTGAGTATTATTATTATTACTCTGGATCAAAAAAATTTTTTTTATTTTGGTTTCAAAATTTTAAAAAATTAATAATCAAATAAGGACCTTTTATCTTTTTTTCTGACGGTGGTCGAATCTCATGTTTTAAGAACGATGCTTTGAGAGAAAAATGGTATCACGATAATTTTTCAATTTTTGGACATATTTTTATTTACTTATTATTTTATATATTTATTATAATGTATATTTTTTTAATTTTTAATTTAATTTAAACCTTTCATTATTTTAAAATCATTAAAAATAGAAGACCCATTATTTCTCGATCTAAGCATATATTTATTCTACAATTTAGTATAAATTTTAAAATAAATACTAAAATTATAAATACTAATCTGATAAGTATCAATAATACAAAAAATTTTTTTGAAAATACTTATTAAAGATATTAAAAAACATACAAAAACATGAGAAGATTTACATAGTTTGCTAAGAAAAAATTTCTATCAAGAAACGAATGCACATTTATTTATATTAAAAATTGGTCAAAATAAAAATATTAAATTAAACTTTTAATTGTTCTTAATTTAAACTTTGGTTAATAAATCAAAATAATTGTCTAAATGTAACTCTTGAGTTACTTGAGCCATCGAAAAATGCAAAAGAATCGACTTTGATTGATTCATTTGTAACTTTCAAATAAATTCTGGAAATATATTTTTCTGTTTTTGAGAAGCCAGTTATTTCAATACTTTATATTAACTTTGGTCAAAAATTGAGTGAAAAATTATTAAAAAATATTAATTTAAGATATTTATGCAAAAATTAAAATCAAACGGAATGAATTAAAAAGGAAAACAATTATATGTCTTTGGTTAAGCTCAGAAAAATGATAAAAATAATTGACGCAAGTTGTATCTTTGAAGTCATTCCTTTTCTTGGAAGTCTATGGTGATAATTTGTTAAGAAATTTCAGCGAAAATAAAAAAAAGCTCCAAAAGCTGCCCAAGATGAAAACGAAAGAATTAGAGGTATTAGTTATAGTATTGTATTTAGAAGTCTTAATTGTATATAAATAAATGTATAAATTGGGTGTATTTGTGATCATTAATTTTGAAATTTTGAAAAGAACACATATTTTGTGAAATATTGACCACATTTTGACAGAAACTTACAATAAGCTGATAAAAGTTTAATGATTTTCTGATTTACAGAATTGTCTGCATTGAGATAAAAGCAATGACTAATGTTTATTTGGCTTTTTAATCTGGTCTGATCATTTTTTAATTTTTTTTATCAAATAAATTATCTAATATTACAAATCATTTATAAGTCAATGAATTATTTGAAATAATTTAATTATAAATACATTAAATACCTTCTAATGATAAAAATAAATAAAATTGATAAAATTTTAATCTCGTCATCATTTTTTCATGTACATCTGGTAAAATAATTTCAGAAATTTATTAAAAAAAATTAATTTTCGAACTCAGATTTAAAATTTACGAACGATTAAATGTTATAACAAAAATTAAAAACCAAAATAAATGATCATTAACGAAATTAATAAACAACTTTAATAATGTATTTTTTTTCTCACTAATTTTTTCAATTCTACTTAGATTCATTTAAAATACTAATTTAAAATATTTTTTTTTTGAAATTGTTACATAATGTTAAAAGTTCTTAATAATTTATTTTTTGTTTAAATAAGATAAATATAGTGGTTTTATAAAAAATTTTATGTAAAATTTTAGATAATAATTAATCAAACAATAAATTTTCAAAAATTTAGTCTAATTTTTTAATCATTTAAAATAAAATTAAAAAAAATAATTTCAATTACAAGAGTTTATTTATTGAGTTATTTATAATTCGAAAAAAAAATTTATTAAATGGACATTCATTTAATAAAAAATAAACACCCAAATATTTCAAAAATTTATTTTTATAATTACAGTTATTTTATGCCTTATTTTTTTGGACTGGTATTAATTATATAGTTATTAAATATATCGAATTCGATCCTATAAGTTTTTGGCTCAAATTTTTCGGCTTCATGTTACATTGATACTTATCATTTTATTTAAATACTAGTAAATGACGTATTTAAACAAGAAAATTGAAGAATTTCGACAACTTTTCTAAAATTTTCTAATTTTAGTAATGATATCAATGAATAATAAATTCAATATTTTAAATATTCAATTTTTATAACAGGCTATCAAATCTAAATAAAACTTACATAAAAATGAATTTTATGTTAATTTAAAAAAAAAGCTTATTAATTATGTTCGTCTGTTTTTAGAACTGCATTTTCGAAATTAAGCTCAAGTAATTATTATAGAGATATTCTCTATCATTTATAAACAATGTAGATTGAAATTATTATATGATTTCGTAAATTAAAATTTCAAGCTTAGTACCTAAATTATGATTCATATAATCCAAGTTTAATTAGTTTTAAAATAAAAATTAACCAAGTTTAGTGAAAAAATGAAATATTGTTTTGACATGTTTTTACAAGGTCTTGGTAATTTTGCTCAAGATACTTTTTCCTAATTTGTAAAGTTACTGATCATTTTTTTCTTGATTGTTTATTAAATATAATGATCTATTTGTACAGTTTAGATTAGAATGCTTCAGGAAAGTTTTAAATAGTCTAATACAGATGTTATAGGCGTACTAATTTTTTAAAAGTTTAAATTAAGAATTAAAATTTTATGAGCAAACATTAATAAAACAAAAATCATTAGCAACAAAGACACAGTAAATTTTAAAGTTTATTTTAAAATTTATTTAATCCGTTTTAGCTTCTACTCAGTATAACGAGGTCTCGTCAATTTAAGATAAATTGAACGATTTATAAATTAGGTTAATGACAATAAAGAATATTTTTATATGCCCTATGACCAAAAAACTTTATCAACATAAAATATTACTATAGCGATCAAGGGATTTTAGTTTATGTTTAATTTAAAACTTGGTAAAAAAAGTTTATTGGTAGTTTAGTCCAGCAATGTTGTAATAATAAATGTGACATCTTGAATCTTTTTTCATTAAAATCCACAACTTAACTCCCACATATCTATTATGAAAAAATAATTTAAAATTTTTTTCTATCCAAAGAAATAATTTTCTTAGAACAAACAAAATTTGTTTACTATTAATTGACAATTTATACTAAAACATAATTCATCAACATAGAAAAACTATTTTAATCTAAAGGTTATGAAATTTAATAATTAAAAATTTTTAAAAAAGGTCCGTAATTTTTTAATACTTTTGAATAGGAAAATTTTTTTTAAAGAGTATTTTAGATAAACGATTCAAAATAAGCATTTTGTCATATCTTTTTATTGTTTAACAATTTTTGATCATAATCACGTTAGACCAAAACATTATTTTCATTTTTCTTTTTTGTTTAATTCGTAACATTAATGGCCTGTTGGTTTATTTTTCCAAAATTTTTAAGAAGACTGACATATTTTATGACTTAAGTTTACTTAAAATTTAGACATAAAAAGCGTCAAATGGAAAATTATATCCAAAAATAATTTTTTTCCTGATAAATTATTTTATAAATTCATAGCTATTGTCAGATTTAATAAAATTCAATCTCCTATTTGGCAATATCTGGACAATTTAAACAATTTTTCTTCAATTAAAGAAAAAGTTTTTTATAACAGTTTAAATTTAGTTGTAAATAAGGATTAAAGTTTAATACCATTTTTCCAGAGTACTTAGCTGTCTTTTATATCTAAATTTAAATATATGAATAAAACCATGGATACATATTGTGAAGATCTAATTGATTTTGTTTAGAATTATAATAAATTTTTTTTGAATACTGTGTTTTTGGATGTACCTTTAAAAGATAAAATGATATAATCTCAAGAAAAAAATCAAGGAAATTATCGTAAAGAATGAGTTCATATTTCACGTTGAATAGGCCCGGTGTAGCAAGTCGCGGTCGAACCCAAAGTCCGGCTCCTCAGCGAAATTTCAAATCAAGCTTACCATCTTATAACTACCAAATAATTTCCCAAAATAGCTCTAAGTACTCACCATTGGTGAATCAGCGAGTAACTACGAATTCAAAAGTCAGTGCTTATGACCAAAATAAATTACCAAATGCGAGCTCAACTTCATCCCGTTCAACATCAGTGTCCAATAGATATTCGCCATCTAATAATAAGTTAATGTCGCCCGATTTGATTAATCGATACTCGAGTAATGGCAAGAACACCATGGATACAAATAGTTTGAAAGCTTACCAAGAAGGAGTTAAATGCATCAAAAATGAGACTAGCAGAAATGAGAATAATACATTTACAGAAACAAGACCAATTAAGACAAGCTTTACTAATCAATATCTGACCATCAAGAATGCTAACACGTCTACCTCAACTGCATCCGTAACTTCTACATCTTCTTCTTCGTCACAATCCATCAGAAACAACTATGAGAGCATTATATCCAATATGCATTCAATGAATGGTGGTGTTCGAGCCGAAAAATGTGAAAGATATAGTGAAATCAAGTCGTTAGCTCAGCGAGGCAACATTGGTTTACGCAATCTTGGAAATACTGTAATTTTAAATTTACAAGTTTTTATTGTTTCTATTAAATAATTTAAATTAAAGTGTTTTATGAACTCTATTCTACAATGTTTGAGCAATACAAAGTTTTTTGTTGAATATGTATTGAGTAACTCTTATGTACCTGATTTGAATAAAACATTGAGTCCAATGAAAGGATTCTTGTTCAGTTCATTTGCCGAATTAATTAAAAAAATGTGGAAAGGAAACGATTTAGTGGTAAATCCGCAAGAGTTTCGTCTGCAATTAATTAAGTATTCTCCAAGTTTTTCTGGCTATTCACAACAAGACGCTGAAGGTAAAAAATACACATTAAGAATAAAACTTATCATTTGTTTTTATATTTTAGAATTTTTGACATATTTGATCAAAGGCCTACATGAAGATGTCAATTTGGTAAAAGTGAAACCAGCCTCTTATTCCATAGACGAAAAAACTTGGGATTCCATGAAGTAGATAACAGTTTTTTATAGAAATTTTTTTAAATTTAAGTTAAAGTGACCAGCAAAAGTCCGATGCTCATTGGAAAATAAATTTTAGATGTGAACAGAGTAAAATAAGTGGTAAATTTTTGCTTATTTTATTAGGATAAATTTTAAGATTATTTTTCAAAAAAGACATGTTTGTTGGACAACTGAAAAGCACATTGAGATGCACAAGATGTGAATTTAAATCCACTACATATGAACTGTTCTGGGAATTAGCTGTTCCAATTCCATCTCGGGTAAAAGTTAAAAAAATTTCTATGAGCTTTTATTAAATTAAAAATTAAGAATCCTTCAATCAAGCTAGATGATTGTATGAAATTGTTTATGAGTGAAGAAATTCTGGATGGAGACAATAAACCGGTTTGTTCGAATTGTAAAGAAAAGAGGCGCTGTGCCAAAAGATATTCAATCGAAAAACCACCTAAAATTTTAGTAATTCATCTGAAGCGGTTTCTTAAGGCACGTTTTAACAACAAGATAAACTTGCCAGTCGAGTATCCTGTCGATGGATTAGATATAGGCAAATATTTAAGCTGTAGCATTGATACAACTCAAGCTGAAAATGGTTCAAAATGTATATATGATTTGTATGGGATATCTTTACATAGTGGTACTGAATCTTCCGGTCATTATGTAGCTTATTGCAAGAATCCTTTTAACAGGAAATGGTATTACTATAATGATCAATCGTAAGTTAAAAATTTGTATTCCAAAAGATTATTTTTTATATACCTAATTATTTAAGTGTCAAAGAGATTCAGACCAATTCACTGCAGAGCTCAAATGCTTATATACTTTTTTACGAACTAAGGGACTAATTCTAAGAATCCCAAGCATTGGAAAAAAAGACTTTGGTGAATGGCAAATTTTTCAAACAATAATAAACAAACGAAAATTACCTAAAATGTAAAAAAGTTTTAAATAGATCATCAATTTTAAATCAGATCGATTTTTGTGATTTCTTATTTTTATATATAAAAAAATTATTAAAATTATATTTTTACTTCAAAAATAAATTATTAAAGAACAAAAAAAATTTTTTCTCAGAAAAAGTTATAGCTGATTATTTTTTGGAAATGAAAGTAGATCAAGTACCCAAATTTCACCAAATTCAACTATAATAATTTTAAATTAAGTTTATAGCATATCTGAAAATTTTGTTTCCAGATAAGTGATTTTCTTTTTAAATTTAATTTCTTAGTTTAAAATGAATATGCTCTAGAAAATAAAAAAAATCAATACACTGTTTATTTAAATTAGTTTGATAAATTTCTGTTGAAACCGTGTTTCTTAAAATCTAAAATTAATTTTTTTTAAATATAAGTAATAATTTAATAGAATATTGACTCAAACTAAGAAATAATTAATAATCCGTGTACATTTTGTAATTAATATTTTTATTAGCAAAATTAATTTTTTGAAAGCTTTCATGATTTAATTAACATTTTAATAATTAAGAATATGTTCATTTTAAATTAAATTTTTGATTTTATACCCTTCATCTATTTATAATAGAATTAAAACAAACAAAAGAAGCGTCTGAGTTGAATTATATACCTGGAAAAGTATTTAATAAGCTAGAAGTCAATTTTCTATACAAAAACATTTTTCAGGCCCAATTTTATATTTTATTTGGCTTCATTATTTTATATTTTTGCATTTTTAAAAATAAAAGTAGAAAAATCTAATTTTGAAATTGTGCAAAAAGTTCTATTTATTAATTTAGAGTCAAAAATTGTTTTTTTTAAATCATACATTTAGCTATCGTCTAGATCTTAGCTATCGTCTAGAAAAAAAAAACCTAGATTTTAAATTATCAATACAATTATAAATAAAAAATCCCTTCATACTTTAAGTATTAGTTAATCATCTTTCTAATTGAGTAAACTTATTAGTTTTTTAGATAAAGGAAAAAAAATGTTTTTTATTATTTGGATTTGTTTCCGATATTTTGATTTAAGCTGTGAAAATTACTCCATATATATAATATTTTAACATACAAACAGTCTAATCTTTAAACATGTAAAATTTTTTCTGGTAACATTAATATGAAACGATAAGAGACATGTTACTTTAAGTAATTGGTAAAATACATGTAAACCTAGTGTAAAAAATTATCAACAAATGTAAGAATTCAATTTAATTAAGTTTTAATTGTTAAAATTTGATTTTAAAAAATTTAATTTTTTAATAAATGAATAATTTCATTATTTTTTTAAAGTTAATTAATGAAATTTGTTTTCATTGAGATTTCAATCCGACAAACTAAAAATTACGCTTGTCTCAAGGCATTAGATTTTGATTCAAATTTTCAAAAAAGCATTTTAAATCTTGGGAACTAGAGTTCCATCGGCGACGCTATTACGCAACGTCTACTTAAAACAGAAAATTTCTGCGCCAGAAAAGGCCATGAAGGCTTTTACCTTTAATAATTAGTAATATTTTTCATATGAATGTATACTTTGTTTAACAGCTTAATAGATGATTAAAGTTATGACTTTAATTGTCATGGCAACTTCACTCAAAATCTTCATTTTCCTTATACATAATAAAAAACAATAAATATCAAGTCTTTTTGAAGAAAAAAGTAAAAAAAAATTTATAGAAAATAATTAAAAAATGTCTGTCAGTTCGTTTCGAGCCGTGGTAAGAAGTGCAGGTAACTTGGACACCGAGAACAAAATATACGGAAGTTTTCGGTCATTGAACAAATTTGAGCCAGCTTTACAGCCGAGTAAACATGCAGATATTTTTCAAAAATTCGACATTGAACCAGTTAAGGATATGCCCCCACAACCACCTGTTTCTCGTGAAGAGCGAAGAAAAAAGAAGAAAATTAGAAGACAAAAAGAATCGGCAAAAGAAAATGAACATGATAGACAATCTAGACAGCGATCTCATAGTAAAGATAGGCAAACAAACGAGACAGGGGAGAAAAAAAAAGAGCCGACTTCTGATGAGAAGGATCCTGATGAAAAAATTAAAGAAGCGGTGAGACGAGTGACTAGCAAACGGCAAAGAAGAGCTGAAAGAAATCATTTGGAAGAAATAAAAAATTCAGAAACATATCAAAATAAATCATCTGAAAAAGAGGTAGACAAAATGGTAAAAAAAGAACCTTTGGATAAAAGTCAAAATCCAAGTCCCAAAATAGCATTTGAAGAAAGTAAGCCTGATTCGGATTCAGATGGAGAAGACGATGCCAAAATTGAAATTGACAAGACCAAGGCTAAAGATTCAAATAGAAAACCAGCATATGTCAATATGGAATTTTTTAAGTCTATTAAAAATGGAGACACTCTTGACTTTGCTCTTAGTCCACCACTTCAAGGACAATTGGTTCATGGCAAAATAGTTTGTAAAAAGGGAATTTTTAATGAATATTTTTTTTATTTGGAAAATTTTAACAAATCTGATTTATATATAATGAAAGCTAGTCGTAAGATGACAAGTGCTAAAATTTATTACACAATAGACACAATTAACTACGATCAATATGGTATGGCTTCAAACACTGAGGTCAGCTGTGCTCGCATTGTCTCAAATATGTCAAGGAAAAAATTTAAATTAGATCTGAGCAATAATTTTGTACAATTTAGCAATACTGAAATTTTGAATGTAGCATTTAAAACAAAGCCTGGCGACCCAAGAAAGATACTTGCTACCGCTTCATTGTGCCAAGGTGCGCGTAATTCAAAAAATGATAAAGTGACATATTTTTTAAAAAATAAGCAACCAGTATTTAAAATGGACACCAAACAGTATGTTCTTAATTATAATGGCAGGGCTCAGCGTTCTTCGAAAAACAATTTTCAAATAATTGACGAGACATCTCCTGATGATGTTCTAACTCAATTGGGCAAAGTCGAAGATTGTGTGTACCATTGTGATTTTGCTTTTCCATTATGTGCTATGCAAGCATTTGGCTTTGCCTTGGCTAATTTGTGTAGGTAAAGATTTGCATTGTTTTAAATATTTAGCCGGTTTATTATATAAATATAAATATTTGACATTAAAAATTCTTTCTTTTTTAATTTATCTTAAATATAAAAGTTTAAGCATGTGAATAAACTTTTGACAAAATAATAATTCAATATTTGATTTCTCTGAAAATATTATTTAATTTTTTCTCAAAATAACCTTTAAATTTTAATTATTTGATGTTATTCTATTTTTTGACAATTTAATTTTAAATATGACATTACATTGTCTTTAGACGAATTTTTGAATTAAATAAAAATATTTTTTACATTAATTTTCTAGAAAACTTGAAATTTTTCAAATGATTTGAAAAATGTGCCATTTTAGAAAAATATGAACACAATTATATTCTGAAGTTCGAACAATTTATCTTAAATAATTTGTTGACTAGTTAAAACAAAATAAAAAAATTATTTTTGTTTTTATCAACTTAATCTGTCCTTTAAAATATCACCTCTAAAAAAGACTAAATTTAACTTATAAAAAAGAAAAACTTTCAAAATTTTATTTATGTATTATCAATAAATTATCTAATCATGATTTATTATTATTAACATAAATATCAAGTTTTGAAAGTCCGTTTAATAAACTATAAAATTGATTTGAAATTTCAAATTCTATTAAAACAATCAAACCACTTAAAAAATGTTTTTGGTAACTATTTGATCCCAGAACAGTTAAATGAACGATTTTTATTTAGACAATGAAAATCTTGTTGATTCATTTTAATATAAATTATAAAATAATGATTGTTTTGTCTTAAATTAGACTTGTGCAACTAAGAATTCTTTTACCAATTTATTAAATATTTTATTTACAAAAAATTGACGCAATAAAATGAAATTCAAGTTATTTTTTTTTTTAAATTAAAAATTTAGAAGAATAATAAACTTTTGAGAATGTCAGCTAATTTGATAGCTAATATTTTTCGAAAATTAGTTCATTTATCAATAAAAATTAAATATTTAATTTGGACCAAGAAAGAGGCTTTTTAAACATAAGATGCTGAAAAATGATCTTATTTTTTAATTAGCTGTTTGTCTTTAGTAAGAAACATTAAAATTAAGGTTGTAATACTAATGAGATTTTCGAAAATTAAAAATTAAAAATGTATCTTGTTACGATTGAATGAATAAAATGATTAAATATATTTTTACTATTATTGGTTTATTTAAATTAAAAAAGATACATTTTTAAATCTATGGTTTACAGAAAATACAAATTCCATTTGAGTTCCATGTAAGGCAAAGGCATTTCTCCATTGGGTTTTCAATGTTTGATTTCAATTCACGTGATGATTGACAAGCTGGACCACCTCCCCATTGAATGCACAAACCTCCTAACCATTGAGCAATGCAATAGCATGCTTTAGTCTCAGGCTCGGCTGGGACAGCCATGGCTACTGAAAACAATACGGCAATTGATAAGATAACAGCAAACAATTTCATTTTTGATATTTTGTTTCTTAACATTTTCAATTTTTAATTGCTATTTATAAACAATTGATGAGAAAATCAAATATGCCTATATCTTTCCCAACTCAACACCCATCACTGTTTAATTTACGTTGTTTCAAAGATGTCATGATTTTTTTATTGAACTTAATTTTATTTAAAAAAGAACATTTAACTATAAATTTTATTCAAAAAGTTTTTTTCAACGCTTTTGGATGAAAACTCCAGCTTGAATCCAAAAAATAGACAAAAGCGTCATCATTTTTACTTTCAAACTTTTAAAATCAAAAAAATAAAACAGTTTTAAATTTTTAATTTAAAAAGCTAAAAATCAATATAAATTCTAAAAAGAATTATGGTAAAATATTAAAAAAATGTTAATAATGTTGTTGTTAATTTTCAACTATTGATAAAAGTTTTATAAACAAAAAACCAAGTTTAACAATTTTTCTGTTTTATATCTTATATAAATTTATAATCATAAACCGGAATAAAATATTATCAATTAAAAAAAAACTTAAATTATAATTGCTTAATTGCTTTTTAAAAATTTGATGACTTATTTTTTTCGAATGCATAAAATCCATGAAACGACTAGTAGAGCTATCAAGCACACTACAATAAGCACTGAGGCTGAAGCAATTGAAGCAATGGCAACAGAATTGGATTTATCACTGGTGTTTACGTACTCAATGATACCAAATACTAAAAGACCAATACCAGCAAGTAGACCGAATACTCCAATAAAAGCAAGAACTTTGGCAGTTATCTCTTTACATGAGTTTTTTTTCTTAATTGATTTTTGCTGTCTTTGATTAACCGGTCTATTTGCTATTTGAGAGTGACTGTTCCGATTTTGAGAATTTTTCCTGTTTTTTTCGTCTTGATGTGGATTTTGGTGCCCATTTGAATTTAAAAAAATCATTTTAGTATCAACTTTAATAAAAAAAAATTCTTAAATTGTAAAACTAAGTATCGATTTTAAAGAAACAATTTAAGATTTTCCTGAAAAATTATTTAAGTTTAATATTAGCTTTTTGGTCGGGTTTCGAATCGATTTTAAAGAAAAATAGTTTTTTGAGAGAATTTTATAAAAACAAAGTTAACAACCAAAAATTCAGATAAACATTGTGTTTAAACAAAATTATTGACTTTTAGACGATTGTTCTTTATTTGATAAGTTTTGTGGACACAAATAACAGTGTTTTAACTGAGAAGTTTTTATTTTTGACTAATAAATATTAAAAATTTGAAAAATTCCAAGTCAAATAATAAATATATATTAATCTACTTGTTAATCTGAAGATTTTTGACGAATTTTTAATTTTTTCTAATTCAATTCTTTAAAAAGATTAAGCAAAAAAGAGAAATTATTTCTAGATTCAATTTTTTATTAATTTAAGAAATTTTGTTTATCAATATCCAGCTAAATGAAAATTGATTTTACGAATAATTTAAAAATTCTCCAAAGATGAATTAAAAGCTTTTTTTATATTTGCGAGACTAAGAATAACAACTTAAAAATTTACTTTATTTTTTTTTCCAATTATTAAATATTAATTATTTCCTTTTTCAAAAATAGGTTTAAACGCAATTAATTTATACAGCCAGTTTTTTTTTGGAATTTTGATTTTGCTGAATAAAACAATTCATATTTTGAAAGATTTAACATGATTAGTTTAGTATTTAGTAATATTATCATTTTTCGAACTAAGACAATTTAAAAAAGAATCTGATTCAATAATTTATTTATGCCGGAAATTCGTGATTCTGTGGTTAATTTTGACTTTTAGATAGAATAAATTGAGCTCAAAAAAAATTTTATAATAACAAAGAATTTTCTTTAAAGTTATAAAATTAATATTTTATCAATTCAAATTTAGAATATAAAATTCTAAATATTTGTATAGAATTGTATATTTATTTCTTAAATATACATTTAAAAATACAATTTTTATCAAATTTAAAACTTGTAAAGCAATTCTAAAAATTCGAGTAAATTTTTTTAACATTTAAGAAAAAATATTTGTTTAAATATTAGATAAATGTATTATGGTAATTTTAACTTCAAATCAAGAAAAATCTGGAATTTTTCTAATTTAGAAATAATATTAATATTAAAAACAAAAGCCTTACTTTTCAACTGTGAAAACCTTTTTTAAAAATAAGATTGTAAGAAACGGTCAGTTTGTTTAAATTTTTGGACAGAAAGAATAAGTGTATATTTATATTTTGATAGAAATCACTTAAAAATATGTTTAATATTTTTACGTTTTTGTTAATAAGTGATCTCTATCAAATATAAATGTTGCAAATAAAGCTTATCGATCTTTTGATTTATATTATTTATAAATTTAAAAATCAAAAATGTTACGTCATAACTATTTTAGTTAAGATTTAGTTTACCTAAAAATGAAGACAAATATTTTTTTTGATATTAGAAGTTTCAACGATTCTAATATAAATACAAAAAGTTTAAATTCTTCTACTATATATTTTTCAGTATATTCATTTCAGTATATTGTGATCAATTAAATCATGTTGTAACCAAATTTTAAGTTTTCAAATTAAGGAAGACTTCTTCACTACAGTCGAGTTTTTTGAAAAAAAATTGGATATTCTTTAGTAAAATTTTGTAAATTTTAGCTAATTAATGTCAAAATATATCACAAATTTAAAAGAGTACAAACTCTATTGAACTGAAATTTAAAATATAAGTTTCAAAAAATAATAAAAAAGTTTTTTTCTAAAATTTACAAAATTTTACTAAAAAAAAATATCCAACTTGTTATTTAAATAGATTTCACTACTCTTGTCAATAATTTTCTGTATCAAATTCAAAGTATATTTGATCAATTTGATCATATATAAATAATTAAATAAAACCTTTTTATTGAAATATTTTAAAGATGAGCCAAAAATTTAAAACTATTTTTCTAAATCGTTTTATTAACCAAAAAAGAGTATAAATAAAAAAGTCTAAATTTAAAAATAGAATGGATTGAGACGCTGCTTTAAACATCAAAACTTGAAAACAAAAATTTATTAAAACAAATTAAGGGTTTGTTACATAAAAAAAAAGTGATTTTCCAAATTACAATAAATATCAAACGCCTATTTAGCAGTCTACCGTTCACACTTTACTTTCTTTTTTTTTGAAAAAAAAATCCTTAAGACTAGTACATTATAACTATTTACATTAGAATTAAGTCTAGTAAAAATTTTGGCTTTTTTTTGGTATTTAGACAAAATTAATTTATTTAATCTTTAGAAAAATACACAAAATAGGAAAAAAATAAAAAAATATTTCACAAAAAAAGCCAACAATATATGAATTTTTTTTTTAAACTATTCATTTTTTTCTTATTAACATGAAAAAATAAATATTCATTTTTATTTATTTCTGTTCAAATTTGTCATCAATTTCGTATTTGCTCTTTACATCAGACTATTCTAACTACTAAACTCGCTTAGTGGCATGTCCTGAACTGACTGATGACTACGGATGTTCGACTGATGCGGCATTTGTTGAAATAGACTTGAATTCTGACTTAATTGTGGTTGATTTTGGCTCTCTTGATGGCCAAGTAGAGTGTTCATGGGCATTGCGATGTCCGGACTTTGCAGGCTTGAAATAAAAGACCAAATTAGCAAAAAAATATTTAAGCAAAAATTGATACTCATTAAATAATTTCTATGTACTTATTTTTATATAATAAATTATTACCCAAAAGAAATTTATTTTAACATACAAATAATTAATATAAATACTCATTTAATAAAAATCAAAATAAAATTATAAACACTTACAACAAATCAAGTATGCTATTAGAAGGAATACATGATGGATATACCGAGCTGTTGTACAGGTTGCACTGTTTTAGGCGCTGTTTAAGCTGAATGGCTATTTGACGTGTGTGCAAAAATATATCATTTAGTTGAAAATGGTAGTTGGGAATCTTGTCATCAATGTTGACTGCTTTTTGTTGTTGTGTCTGAGCTTGGTATTCTTTCAAGAGGTCTTTTAGCTTGGTGTACATCTCGCTCTGGTTGGATGTTTGCTGATAGTCGTGCAAGAACAAAATGGAAGCTAGCAGTGAGCTGATGGCCTGGTCGGGCTGTTTAAGTTTGTTAGCCAAGTCTTGAATCTGCTGCAAAATAGATGAAGTTAAGACATAGGCTATTTGACTCTTGTGAAAGACCATCGAATTGCACAGGACAATGCGCTCTACGTTTTCTTGCATTCTTGACGCCATTCGCAGCACTAGAAGCTCTAGCATATTGGAGAAAAACATCCGATCCCGATCCAGATTGTTTATACGGCACAGGGTGCTGAATTTTTCGCTCCATTGGCGAATTAAATCGCAAGATTTGGTCAATGACTGCAAGGTCCAGTATGGCTCCTCTTCTATTCGAATTACTTCCTTGGTGATTTTTCTGTACTTGCTAAAGTCAAGCGATGTTTGATTAGGCACCGAATCGGTGAAGATTCGAACTATTTGTGAGAAAAAAGCCGACTGCTGAGAGCGCGAATTGGCCTGAGCCGAGCTCGGACTCTTGGGTTTGGTGGGCAAGCGTCCACGCCGGCCCTTCAGGTCATTTGTTCTAACCACCTCTTTTACCATGCCCACAGCAAGACACTTTTGAAATCTGCAATATTGACATCGGTTGCGGCGGCGCTTGTCCACCGGGCAGTTCTTGTCCGCCAGACACACATACTTGGAATTTTTTTGCACAGTGCGTTTGAAAAATCCCTTACAGCCTTCGCATGTACGCACACCATAGTGCTGACATGCTGCATTGTCACCGCACACAGCACACAACTGGTTCGGTGGCACCGACTCCGGCGCTTGGTTAGCCAAATTTTGGTGCAAAATGCCAAGCGAATTGGGCAACCGAATTTGAGATGAATAATTCGATTTTGAATATTTGGCCGGAGCGGTCGATTGAGCGTTCAATGCCGACGCTTGAACTTGATTACTTTCATAGCTATTAAAATTAACAAATTAGTTTTAAAATATGCTAAATAAATGCAATGACCAATCGAGTTTATTTGTTTATTTTATTATTATGGATAAGTTAATTTAAAATTCAAAATAATGTTTTATGATTTGTTTGCTTATTTTTTCTAAATTAGAAAATAAAAGTGAAATTTATTACTTTGGTCATAAATTAGTGGACAGCGTTCAAAAAAAAAGCACAAAAATTTAAATAACTCAAAATGTAAATTTTTGTTTTATTAGCTTCTTAATGAGACGAATCGACATATTAATCTAATTACTAGATAAAATTGTTCGGATTACACCTAGACTATAAGAAAATAACTTCGCTAATACATTAATGAAAAAAAAAATCTTTATTTTAAGTCGATTTATTTTTTTTGAAATTTTTGTATATACAGGAACAAAAATTGTCTATCAAGGTGTTGGTAATTTTTGTCTCCTATTATTCTTGGTAAATCAAATTGGAAAAAATAAAAATAAAAAATAAAACACTACTCACTTTGAACCATACTGTGAACTCTTGGCAAAATTTGCAGAATTTGGGTTTGACTCGGGCGAACATCTTCTGCTAGCAGTGGAAGTGGCTGAAAGAGCGTAGCTATTGACTGGCAAATGAGTGCTAAAATTTTGATGCAGATATTGTTGATCCAAAGAGTTGAACTGTGCTAAATGGGAACCAAATTGGTTTTGAATAAGGCTTGGTGATGGTTGAAGCGGGTAGCCAGCATTGATCAGCTCATTGGGCTCGGCGTGGCCGCTCAAGTAGCTCTGATAGGCAAAGTAGTCGGGCTCTCTGGTTGGATAGGAGGCGGATGAAGACGATGACGAAGAGGAAAGATTTAAATTCTTTTGCTGACTGGAGTAGTAGTTGGCCGAGCTTTCCAAATTGTTGTAAAAGCCAACTAGATTGTTGTTGGGCGAATAGCCGGTCATGTTAGTCTGAGCTCTGGGCACATTTTGAAATTGGGGATGAATGTAAGTGTTGCTTTGGGGCGAGCCGTCCGAGTACTCTTCCATAGAGATTGAGGAAGAAGAAGAGGAGGAGGAGGATGGTACGCCAGAAGATCCCGGTACCGTGTTGGATACTACGGCAGCCACAGCTGCAGCAGCTATTTGATTCAGCTGATCATTGGTCGCGCCGTACTTTAAGCACACAGACAGCCTATTTTGGTTTGAAGAGTACTGGTTTTGATAGTTGTAATTGTAGGCTTGATCGGTCGGGATCAGAGTAGAGTCATGCGTACCCACTGGCTGAAATGGAGTCGATGAAGTGGACGCCGAATCGGCCGAAGCCGACGAGCTGCTGTCCTCCGAGTCTGTTTTTTTCTCGTCAACAGTCTCTGCCTTGATGCCTGGTGAGACCGACGCTGAGCTTACCGATGGCGAGTTGAGCTTGGCAGCGTGGCCTGCGAATGCGGCACTAGCTTGCATTGCGCTCGGCTCGTAATTGTACTGACCCATGTGACCCAGACCCGACTGAAACGTCAACAGAGACGATTCGGCTAGCATTGATGGCATCTGAACTCCGGCATATTCTTGACCATGGTGATGATGGTGACCAGCGTAGCTGGAGCTGTCAAAATAGCTCTGTTGATTGAACAGCATTTGATTTGTTTCGTAATAGGATACAGAGGATGACGAGTCTTCTTGTGACGACGGTGGTGAGCTCAAATTTGTTTTTGTTTCGAAATAACTTTCTTCTTTAATATTCATTTAATAATATCTATACATAAAAAAGAAGAGAAAAAATTAAATTTGCATTTTAATTTTTTTTTTAATTACTAAAAATACAAAAAAAATTAATGACAAATATTTAAGATAAGTGTGTATAATAAAAATAATATATAAATATATATTTTTTTTTTATTTTCAAGGGGCCGATTTGTCAATGGTTTTTATTAAATTTGCACCAAATAGAGAAAAATCAATAAAAAAAAATTGGACTTGTACAATTACACTTTGGAAAACAAGAACTAGAGGAAGAAGAATAAGAAAAAATCTAATTTGTCAATCATCGACTATATAACAAATATCAAGTAAGTGCCGCTACAAAGAAAAATTAATTATGTTTCAAGATAATAAAATGTTAACTTAAAATAATTAATCGGCGCTTGCTCATCTTAAGAATTTCATCAGCTAAATTTTTGCTCATTCTAATGATAATAATCTCAAGTTGTTGTTGTTCTTATGGTTGTTTTTGGCTTACTGCTTGTACCGAGCAAACACGAACTAAAGCAGACTAGACTCTTCTACTAGATAAGATAATAGGATTTTATTTTTTAGAATATGCTTTTATTATAAAATTTGATTGCTCGAACTCAAGTCGAATCGAGCTCATATAAACCTATTATAATAAACCGTGAGACTCATAAACAAACTCCATTGGATGAGATGATATTTATTTTTTCATATAGAAAAAATAAATTCTGATTTGAAATTTTCTCTTAATGAACGAATTAAATTTATATATTAAAAATATATATATTTGTGTTTCTCCTCCCTAATGAGTGTAATTCGAATCAAGATAGAACCGAATATCTTCCAATACAAATTAAGTATTCTAGTCGAGTTTTATTATTTTAATTATGAGATTTTTGTTTTAGTTGTTGTTTTGTTGCTTTAAATTGCTGATAATTTTATGATATTCAATTTACCTTGCTTACTCAGAACAAATCATAAAAATCAACCTCATAAATTATACCCATTATTGCTCATTTTCCTCCCAAAGCCCTCACAATACTCGCAATGGATGGAAATAATTAAAAAATAATAAATAATTTCGTGTAACTAAACTGGCCTAGTTTGTTTGTTTATCAGTCTTTATTTACAAGATAATTATACACACACACACATACACACACATAGTGTTACAAGGTGCACTAAATTAAATTAATTAAGCTGAAATTTTTAAAAGTGACTTAGTTGGCTGAGAAGCGGGCGACTTTTGCCGCCAATTCTAGCTCGGCCACACAACAGCTCAAATAAGTACGCACGGCTAGTAGCTTGTTTACCTATATGTCTCATATGTATTATCTTATCTGTCTATTGTGTCTATGTTTGCTTAATTAGTGTAAACATTGTGAGTGTCCATTCTGTTTGTGTGGCCAGCTCGAACTCTGAGCGAGTGCATTTCAAAGGAAAAAAGCGTTAATCATTTCTATTCGAAAGGCACACACAATTTACCTTTATTTTTAAAATTCAGAGTAGCTATTGCGCCTTATTCTTATTTCAAATCTTAATCCGATTGTAAATAAATCTCTTTTCAAAATAAAACTAAACAAAAAAAAAAGGTAGATAGATAGAGAAAAGAAAAAGTTCACTCATCAAATCTACCTTTAGTCAAGCCAGTAAAACAGTGAATTTTAAAATTTTCATAAACAACTCAAAATTTAAATTTAGTTGAAAAATAAATAAAGATATAATCATCTAATAAATTAATTTGAAAATAGAATACAAACAAGAAAAATTATCTTATCTTTTAACAAAAAAAAATATATATAGAATTTTAATTTGTTTGTATTTGAAATGGAGATAGAAATAAACAGATAGATAAATAAAAAGAGAAAAAGAGAGAGAGAGAGGAAATAGGTAGAATGGCAAGAGAGCTAAATTGCTTTGCTCGCCTAGTTTGGCAAGCTTTTTGTTTTTGTTGGGTATTCAATTTTGTTTACATTTCAAAAAATAGATAGCTATTTAAATTTGAAACTGTCTATTTCAAGCCTAAATAGAAACTATCTTGATTAAATATTGAGTTTTAATATTAGCCAACTTATCTAACTTGGTGTGACGTAATCTAGCCTAAAGTGATAATTTGCCAGATCCGATTTCATCTCAATTAAAAATTTGAAAATTCCACAATGCTGTGCCACGACCACTAGTGATCCTAAAGAGTGCCAAGTGAACACTTGTGCTAGTTGAGTACTAGGCAGGGCGGCCAGCAGCTAGACTTTGAAAATAGTTGGTACCTTGCCGAAAGGAAAAAGCTGTATACAAATAAAACAAATGTTTAATCTGAACAATGTAACAAGATATAAAGAGTAGAAAAACGAGAGAGAAAAAGTATTAAGTATTTTTGCATATTTGGTAATGACATTTACAAATAATGAAAAAAATAAAGGATTTAAAAATTTGCTAAAATATTTTCATTTTAATTGAAAAAAAGCGAGTTGAAATCCTTGTTACAATATTTGCCATTAATTCAAGGCTAGAGTTTTAATTTGAGGAAAAATGTTAAAATTATCTATTAAGATCTAGCTTGCAAACACACACACACACTCACATAAGACAACTTAGCTCTTTTTTGACAAAAGATAATGAACTTGAATTTTGAATCTTATTTACCTTCTCGTTGGATTTTAAAATTAAACAAAAAAAAGAAGAAATAGAATAAATATGAGAAAAAAAACAATCAAACACGTTTGGCAAAATTTTGGAAAAAAAATTTTAAAACTACGCAAAAAAAAAAGAAGAAAAGAAACAAGCTAAAATAACTAGTTTAATTAAATCAAAAAAAAAGTTGGTCCTAGTCTTTGTTTGTATTTGAAACATTAATTCAAGTCAAGTCACGTAATCTGAGCGCTCAGAGGAAAATCGGACAAGTAGAAAAAGAGCCGTGTTTTGAAACCGGGTCAATCGGACTTGTTTGCTCGGATCAATATCAATTGATCTATTCTCTCTATCTTTATCTTTCTCTCTCTCTCTCTCTCTTAGCATATATCTATTCTTTCTGCTCTTGTATTGATATTTGTTGATAATAAATTCTTAACTTAAGGAGCTTAATATTTGAATAGAAATTGCCTATCACCCTGAGGCAATGACACAGTTTTGGCGTAAAATTGTTTATATAATTTTGTTTATGTTTGTTTGATCGATCAATCAGTCATGAAAAAAAGCTTGTTTCGAATTAAATCCAACTTCCCTTTCAGTTATACTTGTTGTTGTAAACAAACTTTCATTTCGATGATATTTGAAATGGCAAAGAATAGATAACAGGTGAAAATGGAAATGTTTTGCATAAATAAAGACTCGCATGGCTTAGAATATTGTTTGCGGACTCGGCACACATATGAACAAAGAGAAACGCAAATATCACTGCCTATTGTGGAACGGTATTGCCAGGAATGTTAATTGCACGATGATACAGTTATTTTAATTACTAGGCTTTGGTGGTGAAAATATGGCTCTAATTTTTTTCTATTAAGCATAGAAAAGATTTTCAGATTTTGATTATACAAATAAAAATAAACAATATTCTTACTGACTCTTTACTTTGTATGTGTATCTGTGTGTATGTGTATCTCTTATTAGTGAGATCAGTATCATGCTATAACAATCTCTCTAATGAGCACAAACAAGAGAATAAAGAGAGCAAATTCCATGCGGGTTACTCACAACCATTCGACCAATCACTCCTGATTGATTATTTTTTTATCATTAGAGAGTACGATCAAACACTGTACAATACACACTAATAAACATATTGCTCATTAGGTAACTGGTCTTGTTATCGCTAAGGTAAATAAATAATGAAATATGATATGTTCTAGAATAACAAGACAAGTTTGATACTGGAATTTTGATTCTGATTGACATTTAATTAAATTTTTTATTTTCATTTTTTTCTCTAAATTAAAACAACATTTAAAATCAACATTTAAATTTTTTTTTATTTTGCTTTAGTTGGAAATTCGCTTCGTCGACTTGGCTCGACATTTGAATATTTTCTGTAACAAATAGGATGAATGGTAAATTAACCAAGAAAATAGATAATTTGGAGGTAGAGAGTGAGAGAGAAAAAGAAAGAAAAAAATTGATTTTTCAATTTAAATTAAATGCAAAAATCAATACCATGCTTGAAACAAAGCCGTCCTTTATCATTAGTAAAAAAACGCTAAATTTTGTACTATGACGGCAAAATTTTAGCTTATCCATTAATTATTGTCTTATTTAATTTTCCAATTCATTAGGTCTATACTCTTTTTTATGATCGCCCTTAAACAAAAAAAAAAAAGCATACACACAAATTCCGTAATTTAAATTCATGTTATCTTCATAAGAGGCAAATTAGGCGCATGATTTATACGCGTATCAATCAAACAGGCTCGATGAAAGCTCTTTGATCTTTGCCTATAAAAATTAAAATTGAGTTACGTGTTCAAGTGTTCATACCTTCAGAACTCTAATTGCTATTCGAACAACATTTAACAAAAAGGTTAAAAATCTTCTATTTTATTGATACAATTACCAAAGTGTGTAAAAATTTTATTACTTTGGCAAAATAAAAACTAAACTATAAAACTTGAATATTTCTAATTGACCAACTAGTTCAAAATCTCATTACGAGAAAATTGTTTTTGATTAAACATAGACGAGTTTTTGAACAAAGTCTCAATTTGATTATCTTTTCCTCATTTATCGACTACACAAATGACCATGTAAGAAAGCCCTAGACATGTTTGACAAATATATTAGCCGATATATTTGTAAATAATCAAAATTTTCAACTCTTTTCTTA
Organism: Brachionus rotundiformis; assembly: GCA_016802295.1. Lineage (NCBI taxonomy): Eukaryota > Metazoa > Rotifera > Eurotatoria > Ploima > Brachionidae > Brachionus > Brachionus rotundiformis. The sequence goes on from JAESIW010000138.1 coordinate 3,489,478, forward strand.
CTTAGTCTCGTAATTACAATTATTCTATCTATAGTACAAACAATTTCAATAACAATTAAGCACAGGAATACAATTTTGAAACATGAATACCGTGTGACTAATAAGATAAGATAGTTGTTTGAGCATGCAAAAATAATAATTTCAACATTGTTCTTAATTGTAATTTGGATTTCTAGGTAAGTAGAACAGCTAGGCCGAAATGGATTAGGACTCTTTGATTTCTCTTTCTTTTTTGTTTAAACAAGCAAAATTGGCTATGTTGTTCAATCAAATAGTATGATAAGATTTGGTGTTTTTTTTGTGTCTAGAAGTGGATTTTTGAGCAATTCTGGCATTTGTCCGAGTGCACATGGACTAACATTTTGAAAAGAATAGACAACAAATAAATAGGATGCTTTAGACTGAACAAAAATTTGCCCATTCTGGGTCAGACCATATCGAATAGTAAAATCTTTCCGCTTTTAGCGCTTGCAAATTGTTCGGGTCCGGAGATAGTTAATTTTGATTTTTTTCTTGATATCGGTATACTCAAGTATCTCATTGTCTTAATTAAAAAACTCTTTAAACTTGAGATCAAATCAGTTGAAATTCGATTATGCTAAGATCATTTTGAATGATATGCAATTAATTTGTTTATTATCTTTAATAAAGAGATCAATGTTGTTTTTTTTTAAAGATATTAATTTGGTTATATTTTATTATTTATTAAAGACATTTTTTTTCATTATTTTATTTTTGATAAAAATTAGCTCTAGTGGATTTATATGCTTAAATTCTGAAAAATAATAATTTTGATTGGTTTTTTGTTCTGAAGTAAATTCTTTATTTATTTCAAAGATTTTTTTACATAAATTCATCTAAAATAATTATCAGCAATATTCGTTTTGTTTTGCCTTAAACGCCTAAAATAAAACAAAAGATAATTCCTTTTGTTTTTTGCTAAAGAAAATAAAATCAAGAATTTACTGTTATTAATTAATAAATTGTGAAGAAAAAAATTATTTTCTTCCAAAACTTATAAACAAAGTTATCTATTTATTACATCAAGAATATTTCTAAGGCTTTAAAAGAAATATCAGAATTTTGAAATTCTTATTTAAAAAAAAATTATGAAAACATTCGAACAAATTAATTAATTAAAATTTTGGAATTTAAAAACAATGACATTTACTTCTCAAGAAATTTAATTTTAAAAATCAACCTTTAAATCTCAAATTAAGAAAAAATTCTCTCACGAGACTTAAATTAAGTACTAACTATCGAATTTAAAGGTAAATGTCATCTGCCTAAATTATTCGTTCAGAATTAATCAATTTATTTTTATTCATTTTAAAAGCAATTTGACCAAAGAAATTTCTCTTGGCAGTTTAAAAAAACGAATCTATTTAAAAAAAATTGACAAATACTTCTTAAACAAGAAAATTACTTGGATACTAATTTGATTAAAGGAATAAGATAAAATTTTTCAAAAGCTAATATCATGTATTTTAATTATTTTGAAAAATCCTTTAAAAACTTTTTTTTATTTCAATTAAATTTGCCAATTATTCAAAGAGGATGATGTAATATAAATAAAAAGTAAACAAGAAGCTTATGCTTATTCATGATTTTGATTTTTTCCTATTTTAAAATTACATCATTCATTCTTGATAACTTAGGTTTAAAATTCAAAAGAAAAAAAAATAAAATAAGCTAATTAGCTAATTATTTCTGTCTTTTTTATTTAAAAGAATATTTAATTGTAATTCGAATATATTGAAATGATTCTTCTTTTTGCTTGCGAATAAGCTTAGTTTTTGTAAATTGATTTAAAATATTTAGTTTATGATTATTTGACTATAAAACTAAGCTTTATTTATATATAACCGTAATTAATTTGGTATGGGTATTAAAAAAATTTACGACTTTTATAAAAATTTGCTACGAATAAAAATATTTTAAAGGGAAAGCTAAACAAGTTTTTTTTTTAAATATTTAATTTAAGGGGTTAGTTTAATTAAAAGATTCAAATATTAGAATAAAATATAATAGTTGACTTAAGAAATTTTTCGATAATTTAATTATATCTAAAAAAATCAGATAAGCATCCAATTTAATTAGCAAAATAATTAAATCTTTTAATTAATTCATTGGCTTCAAAAGCATATTGAGAGGAATATATAAGAAAAATAATTGATAGTCCAGTTAAAGCGTTCAGATTATAATTCTTTGCACTAGAATCTTTAGATGAACTTTTTCTTTTTCTAATATTCTTTAGATGAAAATTCTAATTTTAATTTTCCACTTAAAATAAAGAACTATTAAAATTAAAAACATTAATTTTTTTTTGCGCGGATCGACTGTATCAACAATTTAAGCAACATAGTTCAGTTGATATCAAGCAAAGATTGTAAATATCCAGCTTCCACTTTTTCAAATTAAATTTTGATTAATAATTGATTGTGTATTTACAACTTTGAATATGTTCATTTAAAGCTTGCAAATAATTTCAAATCGTACTACTGTACATTTTGATTCAGACAACAATTTAAAAATTTAATTTGATTAATTCAAGCTTTGAGATAAATTTTAAAAATATCATTTGATTTTATAAAACCCAAAGTTGAATCTATAATATAACTTTGTACTCTTTACAGAAGAAAATCACATTACAGTCATTATTTAAGAAAAGATAATAAGAAAGTTAGCAGAAGCATGCCAAGAAAACATTTCGCAATGAAAAAATCTAAAAAATATCAAAAGTATTAGATTGGAATTGAACTATGATTCAGTACATCACATACTGAAAAAAAATTTTTTATAAAGGTTTCTAATATTAAATAAAAAAAAACATAAAAAACAAGTTAAAAACAGTCTGAAAGATGTTAATTATATCTTTAATTATTACTATTAAAAATAAATTTGGTTTAGAAAAATTTTTTAAATTTAACATTTAAAAGTTTTATACTTACAATATACTAAAATAATTTGATAAAATACTTAGTGAAAAATTATTTATTATATTATAGTTCTAGTATTTAATTTAGTATTTGCCTTAATTTATCAAATTATAATAACGAGAATTTACTGAATTTTAGTTGATGCTTTTAACGGTAGAGAATTTTTAATATATTTTTAAGAGATAAAAAATATGTTAAAAAAGTATCTTTAAAATTTTCAAAAAAATATATTAAAAATGCTAAGACCGGAAACATTCGCTCCATTCCTTTAGATAATATCAAAATTTAAAAAACGTAATTAATTTGTTTTTTTATTAGTAAAAATTAAAAACTTGGATAATTATTTAAAAACTTTTTTCATTTATTTATTCATTACTAGAATCATATTTATTATTTAAAATCAATAAATCTTCTCTTTCTAATTTATCCTTATCACAGTCCAGAATTAATTTAAAGAGGAGATTTCTTCTCTTTTTATCTAACTGTCCGGGTTTATGCTTTTCAACGCTCATTTACCACAACACACTAAAAAATGTATCTTTGAAAATTTTTGAGTTGGGAATATTTTTCTCCAGAGAATCTAAAAGACAAACACCTTTTATTTTGATAAAACTATGAAAGTTATCAAAATATAAATTTGATTTTCAGATTCCTTAAAGAAATTTGTTCGAGAAAACTTTTTACCAGGAAAAAAAAAGTATCCATATCACCTTTATAGAACTAAAAAGGAAGATTCCCAGCTAAAATGTGCCAAAACTTTGATTGATTATAGAGCATCAGAAATTTAATCATATCGAACTAAATTTCATAAAAATTCTAAATCAGCACACTCAAATTTATGAAAATATTTGAAAAAAAATTGTCTGAGGCATATTTCATATCATCAACAAGTATTATCCATATCCTTATAACCGAAAAATTGTTAAGAAATATATTTGAATTTTCTCTTATTTAACAAAAATTAATTGTTAAGTTTAGTGCTTAAAATATTATATATATTTTTACAATTTTGTTTTTCAGAATGAAATTGTCGATTCGCATAATTAAATATAAAATATTTCTTTTAACTATAATAATTTTTAAATAAAATCAAATATTTATGAATCAAATTAGAAAATGACATTTTTTTAATATATTCCTTATTTTTTCAAAATAAGCATTAAATTAAAAACTAGGAAAAAAATTTTTAATTTATCTTTTAATCTCTAATTAAAAATTCTAAAATTTACTAAATTTATCTAAAGAATAGTTAATAAAATTTTTTTAAACAATCATATGATACTTATTTGTTTCAACATTCTGTGACAAAATTATCTGCAATTTTTTTTCATAATTTTTTTTTCCTTTAAATATTAAATTATTGTGAGCATTTATTCAGTTGCATTTCTTTTTATGCTTTTTTTTTTGCATTTTTTTATTTGTGTTACTGATTTTCGTTGCATGCTGCTACTGTGATAATATCAAAACACTAATATATGGAAAACAAAATAATTAATTATTATTATTTTATTAATATTTTTTTAATTTATTTAAAAATAATTTTCAAATCTTGAATAAAAAAAGACGTGATAGAGAAAATGTTCCAAAAACAACGTATATAACACACATATTAGCTTTATCCAATTGAACACCCACAGTAATTTGAGCCCGATAATATTAAAAATTATAAATTTTTTTTTAACAAAATTTCAAAAATGAACATTATAAAGCTCTTAAGAATCAACTATGTTAAATTATACACAAATTTCAAAATCACCATTCATCATCTTGCTCTCTTAAAATTTATTTAACTTCATTTTTCGTTTTAAATTTTATAATTTCCTCTGACTTAATTAGAATTTTTTTTAAAAAAGTTTAAATAATGTCCAATGTAAACACGAATCAATCGCTTGATTCTTCCCAAAATGAGCAAGACTTAACTAAAACAAAAGAGGAAAATGAAAAAGGACATTTTCCACACGATGAATTACAAAAACTGGACGAAATGTTGGCCAGACCTAGATGGATTGTTCCTGTTATGCCGAAAAGCGAACTTGAGAATTTACTCGACGCTGCTATTAACCTATGCCGCTTAGGTTTAGACACTCAAAGCGAACCCTGCCAAAGATTTTTCCGCGATGGTCTAACCATCTCATTTGTTCGAGTTTTTACCGACGACGCTGTCACCACATGGAAATATGATATCTATGTAACTTTTTTAAATTAAAACATTTTATCTCATTTAAATAACCACAATTACCATTCTCTCAGAAACACATTTACAACAATACTTTAAAAGCAATTGAATTGTGCTCATTAAAATTGTTAGATGATTGGTTTCCTCTGTTAGACTTGTTAGCCTTAATTTTTAATCCACAGTGCAAGTAATACCTTGGATATTTGCCAAATACCAAGAATTAACATTTATTTCACAGATACAATAAAATAAATTCAATTCGATCTGCTGAATTGAATGTAAAAGTTAAATATACTCGCAATATTCTTCCACAAACGGAAGATTCCATATCGAATCAAAAGAAATGTTTAAAAAAGTCCAAACGAGTTATAAAATTTTCAAGCCGAAATGAACTAATTAAACACGACCAAGATGATTTTGTTGACCAAGCTAATGAAAAAGAGCTATGCTCGCAAAAAATTTCCAATTCAGAACAGGAAAAAATGATTCAATCGATGATAAAGGACGATTTTGGCAATGTAGGTTGAAAAAGAATAGTTTTTTCGTAAATTTTATTTGGTTAAAGTATTAGTTTTCCAAAAAATGAATTTAATTAGCTTAATTTTGGACTAGTACATCAAAATTGGGGATTTGTATTTAAAAATCTTCTCAAAATCTGCTAGTACTATTTAAAATTCAAAAGTATGAGAACAAAAATGTGAAAAATCAATTAATAGAATTAAGATTTTTGCTAAAAATTGATTCAAGCCGAATAAAATTCATTAAAATTGTTGAGTTTTGAAGTTGGAAAATTAAAACTTTTAATCTTCCTCTCAATAATTTTTATCATCTTAGTTAAAAATTTAAAAAGAATAAATTTAAAAAAAAACAATAAATTTTCTTATTATTTATTTATTATTATTTTTTTTAATTAAAATTTATACAATTATAGGACTCTGAATCAAAATTAGAAGAAAAATCAGACGAAGAGGATGCTGAGAACGATGATGCTGATGTAGAAGATGAGGACCAAGTTGAGGAAGAAGAAGAAATAGATTTGAAGGAGCTCGAAAAAGACCTAGAAAATGACATTTCCCATAGTCCAGAAAACCAAGAATTAGATGAAATAATTGATCAAATAAAGGCTAAAAATGATAACTCAAGTGTTTATTCTCCATATGACAGCGATTTAGATGATAAAAACAATCTTGACATTGACAGCCCAAATTCGATGGGAATTCGAACGAATAAAAATAATCTAGCCGATTTGGTTGACGACAATGAAGACTTTCAATTAACTAAACAGAAAGAAATTAATGATTATATAATAAATACGAATCCTGCATGTCAGCAAGACCTCGAATTAGATCAAAACAGCCAAATAAAAGAAGCCAAGTGTAATAAAGATGTCAAAAAATGCTCTCAGGGAGAAAAGAATGACACATTCACCACAACCACTACCTATGCAAAATCATATATCAAATCGCCTTATGTAAAATAAAAATAAAAATTTAATCTTTGTTATATTAATTTTTTAGGGTTGGTTGGTCGACTTTTTAAATCATTTTGGCGAATTGAATGGATTTGATTTGCTTTTGGAAAGGTTTACCAGTAGCACCAAATTGAGTATTCAGGTTATAGCAGCATTGCTTAAGTAAGATACATAAAAAATTAATAAAAATCGCTCACTATTCAAATATTATTTTATTAAGACCTTTTGGTTTGTGTTATGAATTTTTAACTCCGTATACAATTAAGAAATACTTTTTGCCAATAATTGACATAGTGCCAAAATTTTTTGAAAAATTAAGCGATGAAGACATAGCCAAAGAATGCAAATCGGAAAATAAAAATGACTCAATTTCATCAGTAATAAAATGGTTAAAGCTTTTGGCTACCAGAGTCAAGGATCAGCAAGATTTATGCCGAAAATTGGAAATGTTGCGACTCAAAACCATTCTAAGAATTTTGAAATTTGCTTCATTTAATGGAAAAATGAACGCATTAAATGAAGTTAATAAAGTAATATCGAACATTACACACAACACTCAAGTAGGAACTTCTTCGTCAGTGTCTAGTTCATCTGGATCAGGTCGTTTGGAAGGGTATGAAGAAGAGTGGTTGACTTCAGAAAAAATGGCTAAATGGATCCAAGAAAACGACGTGCTGGACATTGTGTTGCGTGATTGCATGCATCAGCCTCAATATGTGGAAAAATTGGAAAAAATTTTACGCTTTTTAATCAAGGAGAAAGCGCTTAGTTTGAAAGACTTGGACAAAATATGGGAATCACAACTTGGCAAACATGATGCCATTGAAAAAAATGTGCACGATTTGTTGAGTAAATTGGCTTGGGATTTTTCCCCAGAACAATTGGATCATTTATTTAGTTGCTTTCAGAAAAGCTGGACAAATGCGACTAGAAAACAGCGCGAAAAATTACTCGACCTGATCAGATCGTTGTCCGAGGATGATAAAGAAGGAGTCATGGCTAACAAAGTTTTGGACTTGTTATGGAATTTGTCTCACAGTGAGGATGCACCGACCGAAATTATTGACCAAGCTGTATCAGCACATGTAAAAATTCTAGACTATAGCTGTTCATCAGACAAAGAAGCGCAAAAATTGAAATATTTGGAAAAATGTATCCAACAATTAAAAGAGAACAAGTGGGTGATCGTCAGTCTTAGGCAAATTAGAGAAATTTTGCAACAATATTCAGAACTTATTACTGGAACTTATCCACCTAATAAATTTGTCAGCTATAGTTCGAATAATAGTGGTATGCTTGGCAACAGTCAATTGCACAACAATACATGCTTTACAAGACCTGAAATAATTGCCAAATTACAAAAAGAATGTTTACTAGATGACATGATTACTAGCAATTTAGCCGAGTATTACGAGTCATTTAGAAAATTTGTCAATGAGGGTAATAATTATAGTTTAAAAATTTTAAAATATAAATAAAAATACTTTTATTTTAGAAAAATCTTACGAAACTGTTAATCCGGACTTAATTTTGACCGATGGTCGATTTAATCATACCACCCAGATTCAAGAGCGACTTAATTTTTTGAAGTATTTTCTAAAATAAATTAAACATTTCTATTAAACCAATTTTAAATATACAGATACTTGCTCAAAGAAGGACAACTTTTACTATGCTCCACACAGGCCGAAATAATTTGGAAATGTTTAGCTCAAAATAGTGTATTTGAATCTGATAGAGAGATATGTTTCAAATGGTTTTCAAAATTAATGACTGATGATCCAGTCATGGAATCTGAAATGAATAAAAAATTTTTTGTCAACTACATAACTAGATTAGATCCTAAGCTATTAACTGATAGTGGTATCAAATGTTTTGAGAGATTTTTTCGCTATGTAAATTTAAAAAACAATCTTTTTGTACAAAAAAGAAATTATGTCTTCACAGAAAATCTCGATCTTATAGGTCTTGACTATCTCTGGAAAGTAAATATGCGCATTGGTTTTAAAGCTAAAATGATTGTTATTTTTTAGATTGTCACCTTTGCCAATGAAGATATTGTTGAAAAAGCAATATTCCTTCTAAAGGATATTTATATTCATTTAGGACCCAAGCTTAAGAACGAGCAATCTTTGATTCATGCTGATCTGATTTCTAGTTGTATGAACAGATTGAGAGTATCTTACGATACTCTTTCGATTTTGAAAAGACAAAGCAATGAAGCTGATTCAGAATTGGCAAAAGCCGATGAAATACGTTCTGGTCAAGAAATAACACAAATATTAAGAGTAATGATCGTTTTAAGGGAATATTTAAGCGAGTTTGATTCCAGCTTTGCTCATGAGCGTTTATATCCACCACTTTCCAGGTAATTTATTAAATTTTCATTTTATTCAATTTAATTAAGTTAGAAAACAAAAAAAAAGTTTATTATTATTGAATTTTTTATGATTTAAGAGTTTTTCCAAATAAATAAATTATTTAAAATTTTAAATAGTTAATCACAAGATTAGTTTAAAAAATTCCTAATTATTTCAAATAAACAAAAGTGGGAAAAGTATGTTTAAATACTTCCATTTTATATTAAATTTGTTAAAATATAAAATAATCAATTTAAATAATTCTAATAAGATAATTGGTAATTTTTGATTTTTTAGTAATCAGCATTTCTCAATAGTGTTTCATTTATACCATACATATTTTATACTTATAAAGCGCTTTTAGAATTTATTAGAATTAAGATGATTTATATTTAGAATATATGCACTATTTTATTAAGCATTAATAAAATTTCTAAACACAGTTAGGCAAAAGTTTTTTGCGTAATTATTTAATTTTTTATTAAATAATCCTTGTTGAATAGAAATTTCAGTTTTCAATTAGTCTATTGAACTTCATTTTTGAAAAAGATTATTTAATTCAGAAAATGGAACTATTTATAAAAATATGACTCATTTTTATTTTTTCTTTGAATTAGATTTTAAATAAAAATAAAAATAATTCCTAATAATCAATTTTTTCCATCTAAAATATTTAAAAATTTTTTTATAAAAAATTTAAGAGCTTCTAAAGGAAAATCAGTACTCATATTAGTTCGTTTACAGATTCAAAATCGTCAAGCCGATGATTTTGAATTGATATCACATGCAAATGAGACAATCGGCTCATTACGTCGCCAGATCTATTTCCGTCATAGAATAGACCCAAAAATGAACAAAATCGACCTGATTATAAACAATGAATGCGTTGAATGTGTTGATGATAACAAAATCCTATCTGAATATAACATAAAGGAAAAGATGTTTATCATAGCTCGAGTGATCCAGACTAGCTCAACTCTTGGCACACCTGGAACGCCTCAAAATAACACCAATCAAAATTCAAGCATAGCCGTGCGCTTTAACTCAAGCGCTGATTCAAGCTCAGATGACGGGACTAGCAGCAGTGATGATTCCCACAACATGGTCAGCTCTCCAAATTTGGAAAATGAGTTAACTTTACCATCAGTAATCCTCTCATTAAACGAAAGCTATATTCAGTTTTTAATTGATTTAGCCGATTTTGGTTGTCGCATAAACGAAACTCAAATAAAAGAATGCACTAGAGGCATTCTGGATCTATTGCCAATAGCCAAACATACTGCCGAAAAAATAAAAAATGTTTGTAAAGAGGCAAATAATGATAAAAAAGAGGCTGAATCTGCTATTTTAGAAAATTTCTATCTTAATTGTAGCCAAACTCAATGCTGGTATAATCTAAAGGTAACCCATGCTTTATTAATACCAGCCTTGTCTCAATACAATTTAGACGAAACAAACCAATTTGTTGAGGGTTTTGTCCTAGCTGATGGAATAAATTGTTTTAAAAATTTGATTCTAAGCCAAAAGCTTTTTAATTTGTTGAGTGACGACAATACCAAGAAGGCAGCTTTGTTGTATGCATTGAAAATTTATAAGCTATGCATGACTTCTGTGTGCTACGCAATATTTTCCCATGTCCTGAATGCCATTCAAACCAAACAGTTGTCACAGATGACAGACGCTCAGCATAGCCATGCCATTTTGCTTCAGAACTCAGTCACAAGTATTCCATCAAGCACAAATGAAATTACCATACGACAATTAGCACAAAAAATTGGTAACCAGTTTTCGTCTATGCTTTGCACAAGACTCCCTAGTTTGGAGCACATACTGAGACTTGAGAAAATATCTTGGTCAATAGCGGCTAGTCAGACCCTTAACTTGGTCAATGAGGATTCGTATGAAAAAATACACGAAACTCTCAACTCAAATCGAACAAACGAAATGCTATTTCAGAATTTTGATGACATCAATGTGTGCCGAGAAAGCCTTGAGTGTTTGACATTGACTCTTTGTCTGGTTCCAACCGGACTTGAGAGCCTTAACCAAGAAAAACACTGGAGAAATTTTATCATAGACATGGTCCTATTGTGTAATAATCGAATAATTCGTCAAACTGCTGGGGAGCAATTTCTTCTCATGGCGCTTAAGTGCTCGACTCAACTGAACTGTCCAGTCCAATTTTTTATCCAAATGTTATTCACTTGCCTCCATGGATTAAACAAACAAAATGCACACAATTCCCAAGAATACTTCCAACTTTTGTGCCGACTGCTTAACTGTGCCTACATCAATAATGTCCAGATAAAAAACACCGAAGCATTGCTTAACAACGAAATAAATTGGTTAAAAAAGCTGAAGGCCAATTTCAATGGCGATGTGCTGGACGATAACATTCAAATAGGTGATGAGATGCTTCTTGATGGTCATTTAAATATTACCAAAGAGCTACTTCAATTTCAATCATACGAAAAAAAATTTACCATTGGATCTAAACCAGATGGAAACATGCTCATCAATGATCTTATTGAAAATTTTATTTTTCCAGCCAGCTGTCTATTTAAAAAGTTAAGAGAGTCATTTACATTAAATGGCAGGAATGCCAATTTACTTAACACAGTTGAGCAACAATTGGCAAGTAAATCACTAAAATCAATTTGTAGCTCACCTATAACACTTAACAGCGCATTCGATCTTTTGGTGGCTTTGAGCAATGGTTGTTTGGAAAACTTAAAATATTTAATTGATATTTTATTTCAAATTTTCTATCCATCGTTGTTAAATCGAGCTCAGAACCCTTTCGATTTTAATAACCAATTGACTAATGATTGCGTTGTCAACTCAAGTGAATGGGAATATTTGCCGCTCTTGGGACAAAGACCAACTAATGGTTTTGTTGGCCTAAAAAATGCTGGCGCTACATGCTACATGAACTCTGTTTTGCAACAATTGTTCATGATCAGAAGCATCAGAAACTGTATTCTAAATGTGGACTTGTCTACTTGCCTCAATGAGAGTCAATTTGAAGACTTGGATGACACTGATCCTGATCTGTCAGCCAGAGATTTGAATAAAACTGATGACGAACAGCGCAAGGACTACAATTTGAGCATTTTGAAGAATTTACAAATGATTTTTGGACATTTGGCAGAAAGTAAAATGCAGTTCTATGTACCAAAGGGCTTTTGGCGACAGTTTCGCTTTGGTCTGGGCGAAAGGGTCAACTTGAGGGAACAGCATGATGCAGTAGAGTTTTTTAACAGCGTAGTAGATTGTATTGATGAGGCTATGAAATTTTTAAACAGAGAGCAAATATGCTCGAAAATTTTGGGTGGTGTTTTTGCTGACCAAAAAATTTGTAAGGGATGTCCACACAGATATTCACGCGAAGAGTCATTCACTTTGTTAAGCGTGGATGTCAAACATAGTCAAAAATTGACCGAGTCTTTGGAGCAGTATGTCAAAGGTGACCTATTAGAAGGACCAAATGCTTACCATTGTGAAAAATGCAACAAGAAAATTGATGCTGTCAAGCGCACATGCATCAAAAAGCTTCCATTAGTGCTAGCTATCCAACTTAAGCGGTTCGATTATGACTGGGAGCGCGAAATAGCAGTAAAATCAAATGAATATTTTGAATTTCCCAGAGAGCTGGATATGGAACCATATACTGTGAAAGGTGTGGCAAGAATTGAACGTCAGCATATGCAAAAGAATTCCAATGAAAATGATTTGTTTGAAGATGATGAGGATGTCGATGGAGACGATGGATCTACTATGTACAAATTGGTTGGAATTGTGGTACATAGTGGCCAAGCGAATGGTGGTCATTATTATTCATTTATTCAGACCAAAACAGACGAGGATACCAAAATAGCTGAAAATGAAAATTCTAATTCGATTTATTCAGGCAATGAAAGTAACAATTGGTTCAAGTTCGATGATAATGAGGTTAGTGAATTTAAAATGGACGAAGAAGAAATGAGAAACCAATGTTATGGTGGAGATTATACCGGTGAAGTCTATGATAATTTAATGAAGAGAACGGCTCTGAAAAAACAAAAAAGGTGGTGGAATGCATACATTCTTTTTTATGAAAAAATACGAAATGATAACTTGGCAAAAACAGTGAAAAATTTGGAAAGTTGTAATGGTGAAGAATTGACAAATGTGGTACAATTAGAAAAAATACCACAATATATATCAAAAAGTGTTCATAAGAAAAATATAAAATTTTTGCATCATAGACATCATTTTAGTTTAGAATATTTTCAATTTGTTAAAAAAATAGCTCAAACTAATTTATATCTGTGTCAAAATGAGTCACAAGTAAATTTATATTAAGTAATTAGATTTTAATTTTTATAAATTTTATTAGAATGAACAAACTGAAGATTTGTGCTTGGAAAGCATCAAATTCGTATTTAAATTTTTATTCCATGTTGGTTTTAGAGTGAAAAAAAATCTACGGTAAGACAAAAAATTCAAATTTTAAATATAATTTATTAAGAATGATATCAAAAAATATAAATAGAGTAAAAGTTAAATGGAATAAATTTAAAAAAATAATTTTAAAAAAGTTTCTTCAATTTTTCTATCACTTGAGTTTTGTTTGGATTAAAAGACAATTCATTGATCACTGAATTCATTTCTTGTTCAATTGCTCGTCTTATTCTTTTTGGTTTTGTATTCTGACTCCTATTGCGTCTGTTACTGAACCATGCTGTCACTTGTTTTACAGTAATTCCACCTAGATTTGCCAATTTTTCTTTTTCTTCCAAAGATGGATATGGATTATTAAAATGGTCGTCAAACCACTCATTCATAATATCTACTGCGCTCTCTGGTAGCATCTGCTTTCTCTGCAACCTAGCTGGTTTTTTGCTTTTGTTTGTGTCAGGAGTTTGGTAATTAGAGTCATCAAAGGTACTTAGCCTGGAGGATTGTTGATAAGGTGAAGTGTAAACTGAAATGTCAGTTTGAGGTGATGAAGATAAAGATGAACAGTTCGTATAATAATTGTTATAATAATTATTATAATAATCAGAATAATAATAAGTATTAATGGAACTATCAGAAGAATAATAATTAGGACTTGAAATATTGGATGAAGGAGAAGAAAAGCAATTTGAGTAAAATGAATAATTATATTTTGAATTTGAACCATTATTGCTGAGAGCATAAGCTTGGTAATTATCTTCTGAAATTGATTGATAGTTTGAAAATTGGTTCATTTTGTAGATTTTAATATTTGATTAGATTGATTGGAATGATTGAAAGAGATTTTAGCAAGGATTTAAATACATTTTTTTATAATTTAAATGTTTGAATTTTTTACTTGATTGCAAAGTTATACAAAAATAGTGTTAATCAATCAATCGATTCTTTTTTCAATCACCATTTTCCGCGAGATAACACATTTTTTGAAATTGACTTAATTAAGTTGATTGATTAATTAAAAATAATTTTTTATAAGAATATATTGATAAGCTAATTAATATTTTATTTTATTAAATTTAATACTTATTATTAAAAGAGGTCCGGTGAATGAATGGTACGAAATAATTTTTAGTTATGCAAAATACAGTCATAAAGCTCGTCAATGGATGATAAACTACTTTTTATTAGAAAATCCAACTGTTTTAGTTCAATTTTTATTAGACTGTCCCAGCAATGAGGTAAATAATTAAATAGAAAGTCAAACATCTCTCTTAAATTTTTCCAAGATTCGAATTACTTTAAGCAAAATTTTGGTAACACTTGTTCACTTATCTTACACCGATTTACCTAGAGAAATCACACTTGAAAACTTGGTTAGTGTTCCTAATCAACCTTCAATCACAATGTTGGCATTGGTTAACACAAGACCATCCGAAAGCCCAAGCCAAAACCAAAATTCGATCAAAGTGACTAGTCTTAACAATATAATGACTACTTTAAGCAGTTCTAACATATCTGGTTTGGAAAACAAAACTTTTTATATGACTGAGACAGATTCGTTAGTTTATACCCTTATTTCTCTGATATCCAAGCGGGATTTGATTTACGAACAAACCGCTAAATACCTTGTCCAATATTTCCAATTTTTTAATTATTATCTTCTCCTTGGAGCTCAACAGTGCTTGCATTTGATCCGATGTGACGTCCCATATGTGTTCATACAATTTGCTATTGATGAACTTCCAATGTCTCTGTCCAATATAAATCTGAATTCGTACTCTCCATCATCAGGCTCTTCGTTTCCATTAAACTATTCCAAAATTCAAAGTTCAACTTACCAAAACAGTTCCAATTGTCTAAGTCAATACACTGATTTGACAAAATTGTATTGTGTAGTTTCTACTTTGATTCGATGCTTTGATATTGACTCGTTTTGTGCCACAAATTCAAACAGTACAGAAATACCACAAAACCCATACAACCATTTTAACGAGCTGAGACAGCAGGAAAATGTACAAATCCAACAAATTCCCACACAAAGTCCAAAGATTCCCACCAACATCTCAGATTTAATTCTAAAGCGAACAAACTTTGTGAAAAAAATGCTCGAAGAAGCGTCCGGAATGGACGAAACAGTCAAACTAATAAAATTTTTGTGCTGGGAGAACATGAGTTTTTCTTTGGATTTGATAAATGAGCTTCTTTGGATGACCGCATTTCACTGTTCGTATGAGCTAAAGCCTCATCTAGAAATGCTCTATCATATCTTGAGCATTGCTGATTCATGGCAAATGCGTCGTTTAACAAGCGCTTTACAAGGTATTCCAAATGAACGCGAAGGGTTATTTGACATAATATCCAAGTCTCAGAACCACTTTCAAAAGCGTGCTTATCAAATTATCAAAATGATGGTACAGTTGTTTACCACAAGCGATTTTGCCAATGATCTGCTAAATAGTGACGAAGAGTTGAGAACAAAATGGAAACAAGCTAGAAATTGGCTGTATAATGAGATGGAACGGTGTCGCATGATGAATATGCCTAACTACAGCTTTTACCAGAGTCCTCAAAGCAATGAAACATCGCAGACCTATTATTTGGAACGAACACAGAGCGCAAGAATTACACTCGAAAAAGCTTTAAAGATTTGTCCCCAAAGCACGAACGACAATTGTCAAAATGAACCAAATGACGTGAATGATTATTTAATTGCTATTGATTAGGTTTTTTGTTAATTGTATTTTTTTCAAGGCTGAGGAAGAAGATGAGGATGACGAAGAGGCTGAGTGCGAAGAAGAAGCATATGAGAGTATCAGTGACGAAGAAAATTTCGAATATAAGCCAAAGCTGGATGGTGACTTTGGAAAACGCTTGCCAAATCAATAATAAATCGACTATTAGTTGAAGTAATAGTTCGATCATTGTAGAGACTCAAGGCCTAATGCGCCAAATTGATTTTTAATCAAAAACTTTATAAAAAGTTCTTTTTTAATCTTCAGTATTAAGAGTATGTCACATGTAAATTTTATTGCCTTGCGGTTTATGAACTAAACAACTTCTTTTCCTAACTTTTTTTTTTCAATTGATTCCATTTTAAACGAAATTGAAAATCAAAAATTTAATTTAATTTTTCAACTATTACAAAATTTTATTTTAAATAATGAATAAAAAATATTTAATTATAATTTTAATGAAATTGCTATATATTTTTTTTATTATTAAACTAAATTTGCCGTATATTTTTAATCGATTTGTTGTATTTTCTCTTTTACTTCTTTCAAAAAAACAAAAATTTATCATAAATTAATTAATAAATAGTTATGAAAGGTTTCAATTAATGATTATTTTATCAATTTTGCTAGTATTTATTTATTTAACAAAAAAAAAATCATTCTTTATTAAATATTAATTATTTATATATTCAGTTAGATGTCTTAAAATATAAATCCAGTTTAGAGGAAATTTTATACAAGAATATCAAATTTTGATGATTACAATCTTTAAATTTAAATTTTATGTAATTTATATATAAAAAACTTAGCCAATAACTTCCCTGAAAAGGAACTCCAAAAAAATTTAAGAGTAATTTATTTAGAACCTTTGATTAATTTGATAAAAAGTTTTTTTTATATTTATTTTAAATAGAAACTTTTTTGAAAAAAATCTTAAGCTTTGATTTTTGTCATTTGCAGTAATTGAAAAATTATAAGCTCTATTAAACCAATATAAGAATTCACTAAAATTTTAATTGAATGCTTAGTTTTGATACTGATTTAAATCGATTTTTTATTAATTATACAACAACTTGAAATACTTCAAAATAAAATATTTGAAATTTATTTATTTATTAATAAAAGCTTTAAATAGGTTATAAGTATATTGAAAAAAAAATTAAATTATCTGATCTGATCGAAATTACTATTTCCGATTAATTTGTAAAATATTTAGCTTTTACCAAAGGAGAAAACAATTCTTTTTCTTTTACATAGTTTAATATCAAAATAAAAGTTCTTTATTTAAGAGAATAGTGATTAATAAATTTCAACTTGGAACAATTTTCAAGAAAATCTCTATTTGTCTGGAGTATCAAATTTTGGCAAAAATTTTGTCACATGGAAACTTGCAAATAACTTAGACAAATATGTAATTTTGGTCAACTTTTCCCATGATCTTAAATTCGATTTTAACAAGCACTTTTAAGGATTCACTTTTTATACTATAACGGGTATTCAAAAATGAATTATTTTTTATTTTTTAAAGAATAACTTTTGAGCAGAATAAGATATCGATTTTGTTTTATTTAGATTTTATCCAATATAATTTACATGTATTTATTTCCAAAGCTATTTGGCTTCCCAATTCACCAAACTTAAATCTGTGTTATCAATGGAATGCAAAAATTTTAATTAGAAAATTTGCCACAAGAGATAGATTAGATATCAAAAGCTATTACTAAAATCCCTATAGAAGAAAATTTAAATAATACTATTAATTCGGAATTTTAGTAGATTTATAAACCTTTGGTCATAGAATTCTTATTATTAAAGCATAAAATTAAGAAGCGTGTTAACAATTCTTTGTTTTTAATTTACCTTTTAATAAAAATATTTATGTAAAGATCGAATTTTACCATTGCACCATAAGAATAGCAAAGTGAAGATATATTGGCATAAAATTTTTTATTATTTAATCAAAAATTTTTTTTGGTTGCTGAAAGTTTGATTGAAACTGCATCCAACGACTCGAGAAGATGCTCTGAAAGATTAAGAAATCAAAAAATTAACAATTTAATATTAAAAATAAATTTTGATTGAATTTTTAAAATAAACTATAATCAATATTGATCCAAGCCAATAGGTCTCATATTTCCTTCTTTAATTGTTCCTAATTTATCTATCTTCATACTCATCACGCACAGGCGAAAAATGTTTTTTAGTTAGAATGGACCTCATCTTTTTAAATTAGCAAATAATTATCTGTTTCGAAAATTTAAGCTATCTAACTCGTTCAATTAAAATAAAAATCAAATCTTTGGTATCTTGTTTGATTTTAGATTTTAATAATCCTGTCATTCAAGTCTTATTATTTAAAAAGGCCTTCATCTGTTATGAAACTAATTAACGGAGAAAAATAAAGTAACATATATTCGTTTAGAAATTTTTATTTTATCTATAAAGTTTCAAAGAGCATACTACAATCAGTTGGCTACGATCAACAGTTATATATCAAGAATATAATTTAATCAACTTCTGAATGAATTCATTTGAGCATCAATTAATTTTTTTAGGTTTTAAATAAAAATGTCTATTTCATATAATTGAATATAATTGGATTTATTATAAATGTTTTTGTTTTTATCTTTAGAATAAATTCTTAACCAAGAAGTATTAGAATTTAATCAAAGCAAGATCAAATCGAATTAATCTCAACAAAGTTAGACATAAAAATAAAAAATCAATATCTTTTAATTTCAGAATACTTGTTTTTTTTTAAAAACTTATTAAAATTACGGAAATTAATTTTTTTAAAAAATATTTTTTTTTTGGTTGCTGAAAATATTTTGAAATTTTTTAACTCTATTAGTATTCATTTATTTGATGCAATTTGAGGCTTTATTTAACTAGAGACATTTCAAAACACGACTCAGACAAAATTAGCCTCAGAGAACATACAAGATAATTTGTTTATTTAAAGAAAGGAAGCTAATAAAATCAAATAATTGATTGTTGAATATATTTTAATTAATTAACTAAGTTCAAATAATAGAAAATTGAGTAGTTATACAATATTTTTATTTTAGAATGTAGAGTAACAATTATATGTTAATTTTCCAATTTATAAATTAAAAAAAACTAATATAATAATTTTAAATGATTTAAATGTCCCATGTTAATGTGTGTCTGCCTTAGTTATTAAATTATCACTGTATATAATAAGAATATTATTTTTTTGCTTCTTAATTAAGCTAAATTACTGAAAAACTCACAAAAATTAATGCAACAATTTTACTTAAAAACTTGGAAACCCCTAGTTGTTTTAATTAGGCATATAGATAACGGCAAATTAAAGTTATTTATCAAATTTAATGTTGATGTTCTGGAGTTTTTATTGAAAAAAGACTTAGAAGTATTTTATTTAGAGAATTTTTAGTAAACATTCAATGCTTGACTTAATTTTATATTAGTACAAAGTCTGCAAAAATATCATAGATTCAGAATTTGGTACAATACTTGGTTAGGCATGGTTTGCTTAACATAAAAATAAGTCTCTGCATTTTATTTAATAAATAAATAATAATTGAGCATGATCAATATATTTTCATCAAGAACTTCAATTTGCTATTCAAAACTTCCTATTTCTTAAAAGCTCTTTTTAAGTTTTTTGATAATATCGATTTAAAAAAGATAATCCATAATTTTGTATTTTTTTATTTTATTTCATGATGAAGTAATTAATTAAATTATTTTACACCAAATAAGATCTAAACATTTTGGTGAGTTGGTAACTTTTTTAGGGAGAATAATGGCATTTCCCTAAATAGACATGCCATTACTTTTCCTAAAAAATATTTAGAGTATTCGATTAAGTTCAGAGTTTTATCCTGGGTCATATAGTTTAAAAGATGATATTTTATAACAATATTTAAAATATAAATAATAAGCCACGGTGGTTTATCCCACCAAACGAAAACTCATATACGGATCGCTATAGCTTTCCATATGAAATGCTTTTGTATGGAAAAGTTTAAAAAAACTAGCTAATAATTTTATTTTGAAAGAAGGAACAGTTTTTCTTTAATTTATATATAAAAAATTTGAACCAGAATTTTTACCAAGTAAAATAGTTTGAGTAAAAGTGCTATCTAATAAGATTTCAATTTTACATTCTTTAAACTTTATGATCATCAGTTTTAACTTGAAGATGATCTAAGCATTTTCCGAGTTGATATAGTAATTTATTAAACCATTGTGTTTTGAGTCAGAATACTTGTTAATTGCTTTTTTTATTCATCACTTAGTTCAATATGATCTATAAGCAAATGCTAAAATAAAAAAGCATTAATATCTAAAACTATGTAATTCTCTCTTTGGTAGTCTAATCTATTCTTTATAATCGAAATAGATGAAATTGTATGAAAAAGTGATTTTAATAAAATTGGCAATTTTTTTTCCAAATTTTCAGTACACCTGTTGTCTGAACTTGAGTGTATGGTTTCTAAATCCATCTTGAAACAAATCATCTCTACAACTTTCCTCACTTCGAACTAAATGCCTTTGTCATCATTCGTATTAACTTTTGAATATAATTCATCAGCATCATTCAAATAAATATGTTTTTTTATTTACCTCTTTTACTAGCAATTAAAATAATAACTTTTTTTCATCTCAAGCTTTTAAGTTTTTAGTCAATTCATCAAAAATTTGTGTTGTGATAAGTTTTTCTAAATATTTACCTGTTCCTTTAAATTAGTAAATTTAAAAGCTATTCTTTAAACGCCAAGAAAATTTATTCCATTATTAATAGAATTTTTTTTTAATTCTAAAATAACTTTTTCTTAAAGGATCAAGTTAAAGTGATTTTAAAAGGACCGTGTAAACGAAAAAAAGGAAATTTATCGTCATACAATTGATGACGAATTTCTCAATTCTAATAATTTATTAGAATTAAAAAAATTATCTTTAAATTAACACATTTAACTTACTGATCTTTATATTTTCAAAATAATAATTAGATGTTTAATATATATGGATTAAGATTTCAGGTACCCTCAACAGTTTAAAACTATAAAAATTCAATTAATTTATCGGGTAAATGGTTTTAATTTTTGAAGATTTTTTTTTAATAAAAAAGAGTTATTTTCCTTTATTTAGATTAAAATTAAAAATAAGTTTATTTATTAAATGAGTAAACATTTACATTATAAGTAACATTTTAAATATCTGATACTTTTACTTATGAGATAAGAATAGCAATGGATCAAAAAGGTTTTTTTAATAGATAAATTAATTACAACAGCCACCTAAAACAAAGATAAACTAAAAACAGATTTTTATCAATTTAAAAAAAAGCACTTCTTTATTTTTATTATTAATGATGAATTTATCAGAAAAATTGAGAAATAACTTTTATAAATATAAATTTAAAAATAAATTGATTTCGTATTATTGTTAAGTTTTTCAAAAATAAACTTTATTTACATTTTTTATGATACAAAAATTATTAATATTCAAATAATTGATACATACTAAATACAATTTAGAAAAAGATATCTTTCTTCTAAAAATAAATATTTAGTTAAATCTAGCTTATTTTTTGTTTCCTTTAATAAATGCTTTTAATGTTAAATTTTAATAAAAGAAAAAGGATATTGTTTTTTCGAGAGAAGAAATTATCATTCATTATCAAAATAAATCGTTCAATTGAAAAAAATATTAATATTTACTTAAAGAAGAAATTTTTAAAAAATTTTTACTTAATTGGTCGAAAAATTTGTAAATAGAGTTTACAAATGATCTTTTTTATCTGTCTGTATTCAATCAAAAGTTTATTTTTTGTTAAATCGATTTCCGTTTTAGATCTGCTTAATTTAAATTCAATTTATCAATAATCTTGTGTAATAAAAAAAGAAAAATTTGTCATTTTTCAAATTCATTCATTAGTTTTTCCTTTTTAATTAATTTTAATTTCTGGATAAGAAAAATTATACATTATTCCAAAAATGATGATGAATTAAGTTTTTTAAATAAAAATTAAAAAATTAGTTACATTTTTAATTAATGAAAATGACAAAATACCTAATATTCATAACATATTATTTATTTATCTATCTTTTTTTACCAGTTAGTAAAAAATTCTTGGCATCCAATTTTTACTAAGTTATGGTCATTCTCTGATATTAGCAATTGAGCGGATTAACTAAAGACAGTAAAAAACTGGTTTATCATTACATATTAAATGGTTATCTATGAAATTTTGAAAGAGTTTTCATAATTTGATAATTTATTGAATCTTTATTAAATTGGTTAGAAGACTAGAACATCTTAAACAAGAGAGTCTATTGATTGATTCGAAAATCTCCAATAATTCGTTATGTCTTGGTATTAAAATTTTAAAATTATGTGCTAATATTAACTTCGGATTGCTCTCAGTAGCAACGTGTAATCGAAAATCACTAACTTGCTTCACTTCTTTCTTTCGTAGGCTCGTTATACCATATCTAAATTTTTACATCAATACACTACCAACTGTAATGAGAAATTGTGATAGTTTTTCTGACGTTTTACGGAAGGAATAAAGAATTCGACAGAGCAATTCCTATTTTTAAAAAACAATATCTTAAATTAAAGACTCCATAAGTATCTAAGCAAATGGAAATTTTATCATGTTTTAAAGAGTTATAACTTAGGTTTAAACTATGATTTTTCATTTTAAGATGTCAAAAAAATAAAAAAAATATCTTGATAATTATCTTTCAAGCTTTAACTAGAAATAAATAACTAAGGAATAATTAATAATTAATAGAAATGAATTTGAAATAAGAGTGTATAATTTAAAAGTGAATTTTTTAGATTTTAGAAAATTATCAATAAAATATCTTTATATCTAAATTAAATTTGTTGAAAAAATATCGTTTTATTTTACAGTACTTTTTGATTTATTCTTTGTATTATTAATTAATGAGTCGATTTAATTTTTAATTATATTTTAATGAAGGGAGCCATTGAGCAGAATAGATAATAATCATCAATCCAGGTTCCTCAAATATAAATCCTCCAAATTCCTGGTCGGATTAAGTTTAATGCTCAAATTGTAAATAACTAGTTATGTTTATGATATTATATTTTATTTTTGTTATGTCAGGATAAAATTTCTTTAAAGTAAAATAAGAAGAAATAAATTACTATTAATTATTTTATAATTCGTTAAAAGTTCAATATAAAATTACTTTATTTCAATATCTTTAATAAGTTAATTTACTTGTTTATTTAAATCTTATTTTAATAATAATAAAAATAGGTTTTAATCAGAATCACATATTTCAACTTATAATTTTTCGTTATTATGTGATCAAAATTAATTGAATATAATTAATTATGAGATGAGATTAGAATGAGATTCTTCCATTAAGGATACATGACTTGTGTTCTTGATTATTAATATGCTGTCTAATTAACTAGATCTGTCATGAAATTAATGAACAAATATTTAATACTGACTAGAAGAATAATGCAATTTGAATAAATTTTAAAAATTATTACGTTAAATCCAAATACTAATCAATTTTTGATAATTTAATATTTTCGAGTTAATTAATAATTGTAAGTTGTTTTAAGGAATATTAATTTTTTATACTAAACACTATCTTAAAGATTTAGTGCGAAAAAAATTTTTTTTTTCTTTATAATTAAAACTACCAAAGCGTCAGGATCCAAAGATTTATTTTCTTTGTCACCCAACTAGCATGACACATAAAACTTATTAACAATTATATTTTTTAAATAAAAAACTTGAATGATATTTATTTGAAATAATACTAATATCAAGCGTACAAAGAGAAGTCTATGCTTGATTTCGACAGCATATAATGAGAATTTTAATAGACTCTGATGAAATATTGAATTTCTGGCGAGGTCTAGAATTTCTGATGAGCAAATGGTTTTTTATCATTTAAATATTCTTAAGCTGATAAAATATGTATCTCAATTTTATAATAATCTAACTTATCCAAATTTAGATTCAAATTATGATCTAATAGACATTAAAATGGATAATTTCACCATATCATACCAAGATAGCCTTAAAGTCAAGCTTGAGTCGCTCAGAGACATAGTAAACCTTTACTATTTGCCTCTGATCGTATCGATTGGAATTATTGGAAACATGCTAACCATTTTAATATTTAGTCTTGAGCATAAACTTACTTGCTTTAACAATCCGAATTTAACTTTGGTAGAAAATTTACAAGATATCTATGACCAAAATTCAAAGAAAAGAAAACGATTCTTGAAAAATTACATAAGCCAAAAAGCTTCTTCTCAAATGAATTCAAGCAATTATTTCATTTGCTTTTTGGCCATAAGTGATCTGGTCTACAACATTATACTTGCATGCGTGTGGATTACCAGAATAGGATTTAACATCCTCAACATAAATTACATCTGCCAAACATCTGTGATGATATCATATATATGTAGCTTTTTGTCAGCTGCGTTCACCACTATGTTCACTTTTCAGCGCTTTATAGCCGTGGTCAATCCGCTTCAATCGGCAAATAATTTTTTAAATTCTAAAAAAATAATTTTACAAGTAACCATGGGCCTAATCGCATTTTCATGTGTTGTTTACTCATTTTCGTTGTTTGCCTATGACACATCACCCAAAAAAGATCATGAAGTGTCGACAGAACAAGAAGTATGCGGTGTTAATGAAAAGTACACCAATTTTGTTTATATAATAGATAATACTCTTGACTCATTTTTGACTCTTATAATTCCTGCAATTGGAATTATTTTCATGAATATGGGCATTTGTAAATCACTTTCGAGTTATCAAAAAAAAAATATTCTAAATACTGAAAAGTCAAAAACTGGCTCCATTTTGCCTGCTAGTTCAATGAATTCGCTGCGGCACGAAAAAGAAACAAAATACCATTCAAAGGAATCTTTGAGTGTTCAACTTAATGATAACAAATATCTGCAGACCGATTTGATAAAAAAAAAGGTAGCTCAAAAACAGAATAAAGATACATCCAGACATGTGACCAAAATGCTTCTTCTTGTTTCTTTTGCTTTTTTATTGCTTAATTCACCGTTTAGGCTTTCCAAATTGCTGTCATATGTACACATGTCGATTAAAAAAAATTATGTATATTCAAATTTAGATTTTATTATAAATGAAGTGTTGATTAATTTGTATTTTACATCATATTCGGTAAATTTTTTCCTATACTCATTATGTGGTAAAAAGTTTAAACAATCTATTAGGGCTTTATTTATTTTTTTTTTATATAGATTCTATGTTTGTTTTAGAAAATTAAGGTCTGATTAGTTTTTTTTTTAATTTTTAATTAAGTTTTTAAACAAGTTTCATAAGCCGAATAAAACTACTGAAGAGAATCAAATGTAAAATAGGGAAAATTTGATTTTAAATATCATTTAATAAAATCAATTTTGAATAAAGTTTTATTTAACAATTTCTGTATTGTTTACGCTGGATCGGAACCAAAATCCGACTTAAATTTTTAAAATTTTTTATTTGGATGGCACGGTCCGGTTGGTACTGTACGCTTTTGGTCCCGACCATTAATGCCATGTCGTTTTTAATATGCTTATTTTAAATATGTTTTAATCGTGGAAATAACATAATTTAAAAATAAAATAAACAAAAAAAGTCCATAAGAATATATATCATATATTGAATTTGCTAATTTTATTTAAAACAATTAATTTATTAAAATTTAATTTTATATATTTATTTTTTTAAACCTTTTGATTTGAAGATAAATTTAAGATTGAATAGGATTTAAGAATATTTTTAAAAGATTAAATTAAAAATTAAACTATTTAAAAAAATATATCTATATGAGGTAGTTAATTCTGTGTTACTAAAATAAACTTGTTCTTAGGAATTGACCTGAAAAGAAAAAACTAAAAATTAAAATCAAAAATTTATTTAAAGAATAGAAAATAATAAATAATAAATAAATTTGGTAAATCAAAAAGTTAATAGTTGAATATGTTTGGTATTAGGGAATGAATAAAATACTCTCGGATTTTATTCATTTAAAATTGCCTTGTAGCTGTTATTTTATAATACTTTTATATTTAATTGTGATATGGGCATGATTTTCAAGAAATAAGCTAATTAGCTTTTAATTAATTTTTTAAAACTGAGCAAATCTTTCACTGAAATATCAAACCATAATTTTTATAAATTAATATTTTTAAAGATTTCATTTAAAAGCTATTTTAAAAAAAAATATGATATTTAAATTAACAATAAATATCATGTGGTAAAGACTAACATGTTATTTCTGTCAACTGATATAAATTTTTTTTATCGATTTTACAAGAATTTTTGAATGAATTTTTTAACAAAATACTTCCTAAAAATAGAAAAAACTAATTTATTATATTAAAGACTAATAATTATTATCTATTAATTTTTAAAAACATTTTTTTATTCTTCAAATCTTCTTAAAATAATTCTAGCTAAAATCAATTGAATAACTAATCCAAATAAGATAATTAATAATTAATTTAAGAGCTTGTACAAGACTCTAGCACTAAAATCTCTCCACGATCAATTAAATTTTTTAAAATAATTTAAATATTTTATCTAATTATCGATTTTTTATTAATTTTTATATGAATATTTATAAGCTTGTATTTTTCTTCGAAAAATTGATTTTGAAAACATTTTCCAAAAATTCAAACAAATTTAATTAATTAATCTTATGCTCTGCGAAATAAATAGTTCTATTTATTGAACTTACTGAATGGTTTATATATTGTATATACTTAATTTTATTTAAATATGCCATAAATTAAATTTAAAAGATTAATTTTTAATTCCTAACAGCTTTAAAATTCCCAAAACAATTAAAAAGGTAAATTAAAATTTGTTAATTTTATTTAATCAAAAAGTTGCTATAGAATTTTCAAACTAAAATTAACTTAGAGGAAAACCTAATTATCGAAATAAACAATTTTGGATGACTCGGCCTAAGAAAACTCTCAATACATTTTGGCGTAAAATTAATAAAAACAAATTTCTAATTTAAAATAGTTTGTAAATTTTCAAGTGCTTGATTAGTGCCTTTGTTAAAAGCTAAACATCATCTATTATATTTTTCAGTACTTTTCATTTTAAGAGCCAAATGTAAACAATTCTTAGTTTTCTTAAAATCTAGCTCATCTAACATTCATTAAGCATTGATCCAGTTTTTACCCTCTAATCAATATTCATTATTTGTGAACAAAAATATTTTGACCTTTTTTAAATAGACGCTTATTTTATTATCAAATTTTGATTAGAATTAATTTTAATTTACGTAATTTTTCTTTCATAATTATTTTTTTCTTTTCTTTAAATTAAATGAAAACAAATTCAGCTCTTAAATGAACGGTCCATATGATTAGCATTTCCAATAAACAAGCTGATGCTCAAGAAATTTCTCCCCAAAGTAGAAGCTCGTTTCTTGTTAAAAAACCGTTTACTTAGACCTAAAAAAGCATTGTTGTTGCCATGGTAACCTGTATTTTTCTTTTCTATTCTATAAGATTTGTTAACTTATTGAGTTTTTGTTTCCCCGCATTGGAGAAACTAACTAGAGTTAAATCACAATCTCAAATACAATTTAAAAAAAATTAATCACTATACACCTTTTAGAGTCATGCAATTAAGTCTCTAATTAACCAGCAAGCAATCTTTTCCGCGACTAGACCAATTGATTTTAATGAACTTAATTTAGATCATTCTTAAGTATTTAGGGTCATACTCTTGAGTTATAATACACAAGTTTTGGTACACAATGAGTGACTTTCAGACTGACCAAAATCACTCAGAGCTACTACAATCTGAATTCAATTTGACCAACAGACAGCATTTTGACAAAAATGAAAATGATTTAAATTATGTGGACACGTTTAGTTCGTACCATTCAAATGAGAAGAAGCCAGAAGAGCATGAACAATTCGAGACAAATGAGTTTATTCTAAGTGATAATAATTTTTCATTAAATGATAAAGAAGAGAAAAAATCGGAGGAAAATTGTGTGGAAAGCGAGGAAATGAACGAAAATAGTGAAGAAGTTCACGTGGTCCATTTCAAAATAACAATATTGGCCTCGTTTCCAGCTGATAAAGAATCAGAAAAAGATTCATTTTTGAGCGATACGATTAGCAAACCAAGGGCCACAGAGGGACCTAAACCAATACATTTTTACAGATTTGAATATCAGTTGATACCAGATGACCCGGACACCATTTACACGGCCGATTTAGTCACATTCAAATCAGCAGTTAAAATATATCCAGATAAATTTGACCCCAAAGTTATACGAGTATGGGAAAATGATAACAAAATATGGGCCACTTGGAGCATTAAGTAAAAAATTTTGAAATTTCAACTGAGCATTCTTGATTTATCAAGCTGTTTTCTAGCCATGAACTTGAAATGACCAAGTCAAATCTTTTAAAATTTTTTGATCATGAAATAGTGGTCAAAATTTGGGACTCAAAGGATTTGTGCTCACCAAGAGCTCGTTTTGATAAACCAAAGCCATTCAAATTTTCCAAAAGTAAAATTTTGTTTAAAAATTGTTTATTTGAAATTTTATATTCAATGTTAGATGATAATGCCGAAGAGACAATTAAATGTACAGTAATGGAACTGTGTGATAAATATTTGAAACAAATTCCGGTTGAATTGCATGATAAAATGGAAAGAAAGCTACCTAATCAAAAAAAAGACGAAGGTAGGGTGATTATTAATTAAAAATTGTTATAAATTTAAAATAGTAATAACTTTGTTTAACTTATAAAAATAAATTTAAATTCAAGACTAGGATTTGTGGTTCTTTTTTGCCTCTAGTCTAAAATTATTTTATATTTTCTAAGATTCCTCAAGTATTTTTATTTAGTCTTAAATCAAATATTTGTTTTTTTTTCTATTATAATAACCTAGATACAAATTAAAAATTTTTATAAATTTTATTATTAAGATCAACCAGTATTGATATCAAATACAACAAAAAACAACTATTATTTTTTGAATATTTTCAATAAATAATTTCTTAACTAATTGGGCGGTGCTTGTATTCAAGCGAAACCAAAGAACCGAGGGTTTCATAACTTTTGAATTTTGAATAGTTTTTATACACAAATAATAAATTAAGTTAATACATAATAATCATAGATCTATTTTAATTAATTTTGAAGATAATTTTACCTGATAAAATGAGGATAAAATGAGAAGCAATAAGGCTATGTCCTAGAAATAATTTATCCTGCATCCTTATTTTATACTTTATCTAAAATGCAATAAAAAGTAAATGTTAAATTTAGAGCAAAAAAAGCTCAAAGTAATTCATTTATATGAATGACATTTTTATTATTTAAGCGATTAATAACCGATAATTGTTGAGTATGTTTAATTAGTTTAATGAGTCTACCTAATATAATTGAAAGATAAATTTGAGATTAAAAACAGAATAAGCGGAATTTGATTATATTTTTTCATAAAGAACCGCTACGATGCCTACAAGTCGGCCTGTATTTCATAAGTAGTCAGCGTCTCACCTTACTTTATATACAATCTTATAACTATATATTCAAATTTTCTTAGATATTTAAATTTTTAACGATAGTCTCTGTAAATTATTTTCTATTTATCTCTTTATTTACCTGTAATGTTCTATATAATCTTATGTAATATCTGTAAGTATATATAAATTGTAACTCAGTTTCGTCTCTGTTACTTTCATTGTAGTTCCTTAATTTATCTCTCGATTTTTGCGCGATTATTAGATGTATAGATGGCTTCCGAGTAAATCATCACCGTAAGCTCGCTTGGTGTAGCTTTTATTATTATTTAAAAAAAAAAAATTCTATCTTTCAATGTATTATATTTGATTGAAATTCAAAATATTTTCAATTCAATTTTTTAGTTCTGCTGTCTAAATATAAATGACTAGGATTCGGAAGTTTTTTTTTGGGTACTTGATATCCATGTTCATAAAATTAACCATTTAAAATTTTTAAATCAGAAAAATTATTATCAATAAATAAGAAAAATATATTTTCAATTACAATCAAGTTTTTTATTTTAAAATTTTTTCTTATTACCTGTTTATTTTGATTAAAACAAAATTTCGATTTAAACACCCTAAATCAAGCAGTTTTTTAAGCACAAAGTACATTATTCTTTATCTTATTTAATTTTATAATATGAATTAAACAATAAAAAAAACTAAAAAAGTTTTATTATTTATCAAATTTATTTTGAAATTTAAAATAGATCCTGAAAATGGAGAACGCTTTTCGAATTCGCTGATTGCAATGCCATCTAATTCAGTTCTATCTCAGGCGTAATTTAAATAAAAACTTAAATAATTAATAATTTAATCAAAATTATCTAGGAATTTAGGCAACAAGCTCAATGAACTTGCTTCCGATAAAGAAATGAACAAAAATGTCAAAAGTAAATACATTGAGAGGCTAACAAACATGAGCAAAGTAAGCAAAGGTACATCATCTCGATCAGACACCAAGACCCCTAAGGCAAGCCTAAAGAAAGAAAAATCAAAAAAAGAAAGTGCCTTTGAACAAGAATTTATTCGGAAGAATGGAATCAAAAGACTAAAGCTTAAAACCAAAGTCTTGTTTGGAGGATATAGCTACTATATGGAAAGACTTGACAAGCCAATAGACTCTTTGGATGATTGCTTAATTAGCATCGATGTTGAGAATACATTAATGTCAGAGCAGCAGCTTTACGACCTAAATCCATTGACAATCAAAATCCAAAAAGTAACCAATATGCCCAATAAGCCTCTTAGTTACCAAGAGCTAAACAACCAATGCGAAAAAGCATACTGTAGCTATTCATTTTTCAAAAATCCCATTCACAAAACACCATCCATACACCAGGATAAAGATCTATACTTCAATGATATTGATGTTTATCTAACAGGTCAATGCAATCGTGACGAATTAGATGAATATCTACACCAATCTTCGTTTGAAATAGAAATACATGACAGGGATAGAAAAGCGAAGAAATCTCATGGAGTTAAGCCTTGTTTGTTTGGTAGTGATCCCATTGATGACTTCATTAGCAATGTCAATTCAATATCCTCAAAGCATACGCTTCATAATCCGTTTGACACCAAGGACCGTTGTTGGGACCCTTATGGTGTTGCCAAGCTCAATCTTTATGAGTTGTTTTTGGGGAAAAAATTGATTGAGTTTTTTGTGCCGATCCTTCCTTGCAAGGCTCCCGATGTGTTGGGACGAAACCCGAGCAAAAATTCTTCTAATACAAAAGTAATTGGTGAAGAAGATTGTCCACTTAGTCCAGGAAACTTTTTAGATTCGAACACCCATATTTATGTCAAAATAACTACTGCAAAGCCTTTATTTCACAACAAGTTATCCAAAGCTCAAGCTTTAATCTCAAGCACACCAATGGTAAATTAAAGAACATATTTTGCCATTTTTTTTTCAATTTATAATTTTGTACAAGCCACTTTACTTGTACAAAGATAATTTTGTAAAAAAATGCAATCTCACTTTTTAATATATCAACATATTTTATTATTTAAATTTAATTTAAAAGTGTGTTTTTGGTCGAATAGTGATAAAACTAGATTCAAATAATTTAAAATTAATTCGTTCGGTGATACAAATAGTTAATAGAATAAATGCAGAATGTTTTAAAATTGACGAGCACCAACTTGATGTTCAAGAAGCAGCTCTGTCAACACACAAGCTTAGCGAGTAACTCATTAATTTAATTTCAATTTAATTAAGAATTTCATAACAAAAAATTTTATTCAGGGAAGAAAGCACTTCAAAGACCATGAATTTGATCACTGGTTTTCATTTAATTGACCCTCAGTGCCATTTATTCGTCCTAGAAGGTCTTAGAGAGCTCGGCATTAGGTCTTTGTATGAAAAAATTCCCAAGACAGATAGCTCATGTCAAGTAATATTCAATTCGTCAATGGGCTTTACTCAACGACTCTACTCGTCTTTGGATCTTGATTTAATGAAGATAAAGTTGTTTGAGCCTTTGGAACAAATTGTTAGAAAGCCTCTTTTGTACATTCGTGACATGACTCCTA
This sequence comes from Brachionus rotundiformis, assembly GCA_016802295.1. Classification (NCBI taxonomy): domain Eukaryota; kingdom Metazoa; phylum Rotifera; class Eurotatoria; order Ploima; family Brachionidae; genus Brachionus; species Brachionus rotundiformis. Next base: position 3,521,711 of record JAESIW010000138.1, read on the forward strand.
AAATATCTTTTGAAGCTCTGATTAAAATCAATCAGGTGAAATTAAATTTTTATGAACAATTCAGAAAATTTCGTATTTCCAAGACCAATTCATATTTTAAACTAAATTTTTCCTAAAAAAATAATTTTATTTTTTTCCAAAGCTTCTACAAGAGTACAAGCTTAGAGACATAATTCGGTGTGAATTATTGCCTACGGCAGATATGATTCTTTCATTGAGTAAAGAATTTGGAGTCCCGTTGGCAGAGAAGGAGGCCAAATTGTACAGAATAAGTGAGCCTGTGGAATTAGAGCCAAAGACGAAATTCATTGAAAAAGAAAATTTGAATCCAACTAATGAAAAATTGCTTAATAGTTTAGAAAGTGTCAACACTCACATACCACATACTAGTCGCATTTGGACACCAATTGATAACAACAATCATAAATATTTAATTTCTAAAAAAGAAAAAGATAATAGAGACTTTTTGCAAGAAAATAAGCTCAAAATTGGTGAAATAGGCGAAAAGAACCAGTACAAACGACCACTTAAGCGGTATATCACAGCTGATAGCGCTTTTAATTACAGTAGTCAGACCTTGAATTCAACTGAACTCGCTTTAAACAAATTTAGAGAAATCATAAATAAGGTAAATATTAAGAGACATATTTTATACAAATTTTTAAATTACCCAATAAAATAATAATAGTTAATTTAATAAACTTTTGATATATCTTTGCTTTTCCAGATAGATTAGTGTTATTGATCTTGCTATCTTGATAATTGGTTCAAGTTATGCTAACAAAAAAATTTCAATAAAATGAAATTTTAATTTTGAAATAAAGCAAATAAAAATAAAAATTTCATTTTATTAAGAGAACCAGCCAAACCCTAAACTTATTTTCTTTTTTACTTTGGATTTAATTAAAGAATAAAATATATATATTTCTTTGTTATTAAAAATAAAGCTTGGGAGGTTATTGGACAGGTTGAAAGAGATTTTAGTTATTCCTCTAAGTCTAAATAATTTTTAAAATGATGATAATTAGATTTGAACAAAAAAGAAAGTTTAGAAATTTTGTAACATTTGAATCTATCTATGAGATTTAGAATATAAGTCATCCTAAATTTTGATGATAATTAATTCAAAAGTACCTGGCATCCTCAATCTTTAATCAAAAACAATCAATGGAAAGCTGAAAATGTTTTTTACCAGAATCTGTTTTCTGTTTACAAGTCTTCGCAAATTTATCAATCATTTTATCTTTTTTCTTCTAGAAATCAGTCAACTAGACATCAAAATTTTTTTGATATATCTGAATAATAATACATGTCTAATACAATGTTTAATAATGATAAAAAAAATCTTAGAAGACATATATTTTTCAATATTAATGTCCGATTTCTGATAATTTTTTACAAAATTTAATTTTAAATAACGGAAAATTGGTAATTATAATTTCCCAGTTACAAAATCACTAAAATAAGCCACCTTTTTAATGTGATTTTTATGAGTTTGTTTTAATTAAATTTTCCTTAAGACTGATCAAAATACTTTGTACAGTTATGCCCCAGATTACCATCATTCATCAACATTTGTCCCGGTTAATTTAAAAAAGGAAGAAAAAGAAATGATGGAAAAGAGCAAAAGTCTTTGGAAAACTACGGAAGGATGGATCTTTCCAGATATCAAGACATCACTCCAATCGAATGAACATCCGAAAAAACTAGATCAAGCTTCAATTGATCGAATAAATGAGCCATGGGAAGAAAACTTTTTTCATGCTTACAAAATGAAATCTCCACTCGATAGAACATTTTTTAAAGGATCAATGAGATCAAAAGATTTTAATGTTTGGTCAAAATCAAAGTCCGAGAATGCTTTTCCTCATACAATTTTCGAAGCTGGTGATACCAAAGAAAAGCTTGATAAAGAACAAATGAAAATTGAAAAAGAAAAATGGAGCTCTAAAGTTATAGTTGATTGCACAGATATCAAGGTACATAAGTTATCTGACGCCACTGAAATGAAAAATTCAGGATCCAAATCAAGCAACCAAATTGATAAGCTTACTGGTTTGCTTAAGTCAGAACCGAAAAAACGAACTCTTCTATATAAAGGTGTCAATTTTAATGATATACCTGCTTTATCAGTAATAAAGACAGAATATAATGATGAAAAAACAAAATTTTTAAACTCGAAAGGATTTATTGCTGGTAATAATGAAACTTTTCGAATCACAGATGATAAAAACAAAATTCCGGTTCATTATTATGATCACTCAAAATTCATCAATTTAAAAGGAAAAGATTTTGAGTAAGAATTGTTATAAATTTTGTTAATTTTTATTTATTTTTTTTAAAGTTTATTTGGTTCAGCCAGATCTCCAATTTACAAGAGATCAATCGAGTTAATTAATTTCGAAAAAGACGCCAACTATTTGAAAAGTGAAGTTTTTATTTTGCCTAATAAATCCGATTATAAAACAGTTGAGAAATTAACTCTTCCAAACGCACAATAAACTATAATTATTAATTTTATTCTATTCTATTTTTTTAAATAAAATTTGTAAAAATCTTATCGTATTTTATAATTTCTTGATTACAAATTATAATGTTTAAACAATAAAATTTTGTAAATAGTTTAACTCTTTAATTGAAATCCTTTATCTTAAAAATTTTTAATGTAAATGTTAATTTTTTGGTTGATTTGGAAGTTTAATTTTGGGAAATAATTATTTTTGCTTTTTTAAATTGTTAGGATAAATTTGTAAAAAATGTTTTAGCTGACCGTAATACTTGAAATAGTGCGAAATCTCTCTTTAAAGAAAAATATCAACTAAAAACTTTTTTAATCCCAAATAAACTGGAAAAAACTAAAAAAGATAATTATATATCTATTTGATAATTTTTCAAATAACACACTCTAAACAAGCTCATCAAAAATATTTCAAAAAACTTACAAATTAATTGTAGCTAAACTAGAGTATTTTTAGATATTTATGGGCTTAAAATTTTACCTTAATCTTTATATAATGTCTTGAAATTAAAAATTTAGATTATTTTATTTGAAATTGCGTCATATATAATTTAAAATAAAACGATGACCTTAAGAAAAAAATATATAAATAAACATTAAAGCAAAGCATAATAAAATCAAGTTTTTTTTACTAGAATAATTAAAAATTTTCTGATAATCCAAGGAATATTAAAAAAGTTTTATAAAATTTTTGCATCATTTTATTTAATGTAGCATCAACATCTTAAGAATCAGTAAAAATGGTTTACAAAAATATTGAGCCATTTCTAATCGGTGGAATTTCATCTTGCAATGCTGAATTTTTTACATTTCCAATTGATTTGGTAAAGACAAGACTTCAAATACAAGGACAGCTAATTAATAATTGCAGTGGTAAATATCATGGAATGGTTGATTGCTTTGCATCTATTTACAAAAAAGAAGGGCTTAAATCAATGTTTTGCGGGTATTATCATTTTTTTTTTCACTATATTTTTCATTTTATTTCAAAAGAATTAGACCTGCTCTATTAAGACAAGCCACTTATGGTACATTTAAATTGGGATTCTACCAATATTTGAAAAAAATTTTCTTTTCTTCAGACGGTATTTAGGAAAAAAATTAATTTTTCAAAATTTATAAATTATTTTAGTCTCACATCATAATGAACATTTTTATAAGAACATTTTAATTGGATCCTTAAGCGGCGCATCGGCTAACGCCTTAGCAAATCCAACCGATGTACTAAAGATTCGAATGCAGGCTGATTCCCAGAGTTTTTCAAATAAGCCAATGAGCAAATCATTTAGAATTATTTTTAAAGATGAAGGTTTATCTGGTTTATATAGGGTTTTATTTTTTATAAATTATTCTATAAATGATTATATTATCAAATGTTTAGGGTGTTTGGCCAAATGCTCAACGTGCTGCAATTATTACGGGAGTCGAACTGTCCATTTATGATTCTGTCAAGCAACTTTTGGTTTATAATTTTTCTTTAAAAGATGGTATCACAGCTCATTTGACGTACTAGCTGACATAAATTATTTTATGTCTTTGGTCCCTAAAATATTTTTTAAAAGGGCATCTGCAATAGCTGGTTTTTTTGCGGCAGTGGCTGCTACGCCGATTGATGTCATAAAAGTAGATTTAAAATGAAAATATTTATTTTTTTTAATTCGATACTAGACTCGAATAATGAATCAAAGAAATACTAAAGTCAACAATTGTGATAAAATTTATAAGGGATCAATTGACTGTTTAATGAGAGTAATTATTTTTTTACTAAAATAACAATTAGTTCTTTGTTTTAAATTAAATATATTATTTGGTATCAAAAGACAGAAAAAACACTATAGATTTTTTACTAGACATTAATGGAATTCTAGATACTCAGATGATAAGTTGGTTGTACCGTTTTCTTTAATAATACCATTAAATGGTTGGATGAAAATTGGTACAGGAACACACAACAAACCACTAAAATATCCTATAACTTTTTCAGAAATTTAAATATTTAATTGATATTTATTGAAACAAACTTTTTTTTATGAGTCTTTTTTAACATATTAAATCTTTTATTTAGACTTTGAAATCAGAAGGTATTTTTGCTTTATATCGAGGCTTTATACCATCTTATCTTCGACTAGGCCCATGGAATATGATAGTAATTAAATATTTTTTTATTTCTAAAAATTAATTTTATTTTAGTTTTTTCTTACCTATGAAAATGTCAAAATAAATTAATTTCAATTTAAAATGAAATTTTATGAAAAAGCGTTCGATGGTTTTTACAATTCAATTTATTTTGTAATTTTTAACCCAAGTATCTAAATAAAAATTTTTAAATTATATTTTTATTGGTAACTTTACATTATCCCTTGAGCATTTATCATAAAGTCATGAAGGTGACTGTGTTTGTTAAATGATAAGTGAATATTTATCTAATGACCAAATCGTCAATAAACTAGAAGAATTACCAGTTAGTTAAGAAAAAGATTATTAGTCTAAATCGTAATATAAAGACATAATTGCTAAAAATTATTTCTTCTCTAGAGATGAGATGGTTACGGTTACAGGTATTTTTGATGGTTATCATAACCACAATGTAAAAAGTATTCACATTAAGAGAATAAAAAAATTTGGTTAACATTTTTACTGATTATTTACCATTTTAGAATTAAGCATTTTTAAGAAAATAAGAAATTAGAAAAAGATTAATACTATTGATACTAATAATAAAATTTTTAATTGATCTAATAAAGAATATCAAAAATTTTAGAATTTTAAATATTGGACTGAAATAAATAATTTAAAGGTCACTAAAAAAATTCTTCCTTTGGAGTTCTTTATATTGAAAATCAAATATTTTTCTTGAAAATAACTTTTATTTTTTTCAAATAGATGAATAGATAAAAGGATGAGATTTTTATTTATGTCAATTAATTAGTCTTTAAAGCTTTGTTTTTTTATTGTCAGAAAAATTCAATATTATTTAGAACCAAAATAATTAGATTTTTAAAGAGAAAAATTTTAATAAAAAAAACTATAAAGGTTGTGTTTGCTCTTTGAGCCATTCATAAGCATCATTTTTATTTTGGTTTAAAAGTTCCTGTCCGACAATATTACAGCATCGCTGATGATAATCATTAAACCACTTCAGTTCTTCGTCATTCAACAAATCTTTAACAATCAAGTCTTTTTGTATAGGTACTAAAGTCAAAGGCTCAAAAGTAATAAACTCTACATCAGAATATTTGTATTTTGTATTAGCTTTAACAGTCAAATTACAGTTCTCTATTCTGATACCAAAGTTTCCATTTTCATAATAACCAGGCTCATCGGTAATAATCATTTTTTTATTCACAAATATATCGACTCCTTTCCTATTAGCAATAACAGGAACTTCATGAACATTAAGCAGTGCTCCTACGCCATGACCTGTGCCATGTCTATAGTCCAAACCTACTTCCCACAAAGCTTGACGAGCAAACGAATCCAAATGCTCTGGTCGAGTACCATTTGGAAAAATTTTCATTGCCAATTGTATATGACCTTTCAAAACTCTAGTAAAGCATTCTTTTTGATAATGAGTACAAGTGGAAATATCTCCCAAATAAATTGTTCTCGTTACGTCTGTAGTACCCATATCTGAATAATGAGCACCTGAATCTATTAAAAGAAAATTATTTTTTTCAATTTTTTTGTTGTTTTTATCTAGTTTTGGTTTGTAGTGAATTATTGCACCATTTGAACCAAATCCACATATTGTCTCGAAACTACAAGCAAAAAAACCTTGTTGTTCACTTCTTTTTTTATCCAAAAATTGTGCCAAATCATGCTCGTTTAAAATATCTTCTTTTATTAAACTTTTACCTTTAAAAGTAGAGTCTATCATATAAAAAAACTCGGTTAAAAAGACAGAATCTCGAATGTGAATTTTTCTTGCTGCTTCTATTTCGCATTCATTTTTGACACATTTAAGTTTTGCTATAATTGATAAACTCTCAACTATTAAATCATTAGGAACTAAAGAGTGTATATAATGATTAGAGCTTGATGACAAAAGAATGCTGTTTTGTTTCTTTAGTAGTTCTTGATTAACATAGTTTTCAAAAAAAGAGTAAAACTCTTCATATTCGAAAAATTCGAAATTTTTCTCTTGGTCTTTTAGGTAATTATTTAAATTTTGATTAAAACGAGATAATTTAGTAAATAAAATAACTTTGTCCATGTCTATAATTAAATAGGAGAAAAATACAGCACCAAATGGAATATCATGTCCTCGGATATTTAGAAACCATGCTATTTCGTCCAGAGATGTAACAACTGTGGAATAGACTGATTTATTTTTCATTTCTATCCGAATTATTTCCAATTTCTGTTTGGTGCTCAAACCAGTATATTTTGAATCAAGTAATAGAAGCGGTTCATAGTTTAGCACAGGTCTTTCTTCCCAAATTAGATCAACTAAATTTTTCTTTGTACTGATCAAGCTAAGTCCATGACTGCCCAGTTTCCTATCTAAACTAGAATACAAATCATGTTGGTAAAGAGTTGCATCTATGCCAACATTGCTGTTTTTTGGCAAGTTAGAACAAAGCCAGTCTGCAATTGAAGGAGTCTCAGGTAAGCCGTCTTTCATTAGACGCCAGTTTGAATCTAATTCCTGAGATGCTTGCAAAAAGTATCTTCCATCAGTCCAAAGCAAAGCATTTTTATCAGTTACAAGTGCAGTTCCAGCACTGCCACTAAAATTAGAGATAAAGTGACGACGTTTATCTTTTGGCGATAGATATTCGCTATTATGAGCGTCTGTCGATGGTATTATATACGCACTAAGTTCGATTCCATTCATTAATTTCTTATCTCTCATCAAGGATCGAAGACGAGACAGAAGCTTGGTAGTGTCTTTTGTCATCGTTTGTTTATTTAAATTCTAAAAAAAATTAGTTTTATCTATAATTTATCATTGTTTTAAATTTAATTCATGCATATATTATTATATGTAGAAGCTAGAAATTTTTTTATTGTTTTCAAATTATTTTTTTGTAAATCTAATTATTTAATAAGATAAAGAATTATGGAAAAATGATATATGATAAAGAAAATAAATTTTTATATTCATTTAAAATTGAATACCTGTGAAGTCATTAATTTAAAAATAAAAAATTTTTTTAAAAAAATAAATGTATTACTTATTTTAAATAGAAATTTTTAGTCAAGTTTCAAAAAAATTTTTGATCAAAAATTATGAAGAGATTATTTTATAATTTGAAAAAATGCGTCAGTTATTAATACAGCTTTGATTTGAATTTTTCTATAAAGAATTTAAAATTTAAAATTCATTATTTTAATTCGTAATTCATTACTTAATTGACTCTCGTTGATTCTAAGCATCGCATATCTATTTTTAAAATAAAATTTTATTAAATTACAAAAGAATTTTTTTTATTTCTTAAAACAAAATTGGGTAAATAAGATTTGACTTATAAACTTTTTAACAAAAATTAAATATTAAACCATGCTGTTAAAAATAAATTTGAACTTAAATTCTTAAAATTTATGACAAAACTAAAAAAAATACTGCTAAAAGAAGATGATATTTGAAATCAAAATTTAACCAAGACGTGGAAACTGCATTTTTTTAATGTTCAATTGATTTGTTGAGCATTTAAATTTGTGAAAAGTATGCGAATTTAAGTTTTAATTTTTGGAAAATTGTTTTTGAAAAAATGCAAAATTTCAATTTAAATTAAATAGAACAATAATATATTAATTTAAAAAATGATTCGTTTATACTAAAAGTCTGCTTGAATTGATCCAATTTAGATTCCAAACTTTCAACTTTACATCGAAGCTCATTATTTTTAGTTTTTTCATCCTCAATAGCTCTAGCTAGATCAGTTATTTTACTTTTTATTCTAGCATTTTCATTTTCTAATTCAGAATTTCGATGTTTTTTATTTTGGAACTTTAAGAGCCTATTGATTTATTGGTCTTGACGTTTGTTCTTGACATTTCCGTCTCATTACAACCCACAATATCTTCCATTATGCAACTACATTCTTCTTTTGAATCAATCTTACCAACTATTCCTGTGTAATTCTTATCGTTGAAAAAAATTTGATAGCTTTCTCCTATAATAATCTTTTTCTGAGTTTCGATTGCATAAATTGAGAAAACTGAAAACATTCGCTTAGGCTCGGGCCAGAAGTTATCCTGTTTTCACCATCTGATGTCGATAAAGACGATTCTTGTTGAATTTTTTTATCCTAGGAGTTAACTTTTTTAACTTAAGAAATAATTTATTTCTGTAAAATGCTTGATCTTTAAGCAACTTTGCTTGATTCAAAAATATACCTCTGCACAAACCTTGCAGAGTAATTGTACACCTTTGAGAATACTTTTTTATGATGTGCAAAATTCAGAAACTTGCAGACTTATTTTATTGCTTAATTTTAAGCAAATTTGCTTGTTTTTGAAAAAATGCAAAATTTAAAAATATTTTAAAATCATCTGAAATGAATTCTAATCAGAAATGGGAAGATTTCATTAAGAATAAACAAATTAGATATTAGACTTAGGCTTTAATTTCAAAAAATTAAATGATCATTCAATTCAATACTTCGAATACTTCGAACAGAGTGATTATATAAGAGAGATTTTTATGATTCGGCCACATTGAGAAATCAATTGGATCTTTAAAATTATCTTTTAATTACTAAGAATACAAACTTAAGTTAAAACTCTTAGTAAATAATACTTGTTTATTTATTATTAACTATTAGTTTTAGAAGAAAATTTATCATCGAATTAATTGAAAATTTTTGTGTTAAAAACTTTAAAATTTCGATATGAGTAACAAATTTAATCAGAACAAATTATTTTTATGTTACCCTCCTCTTTTTGCAACCAAGTTTGGGACCGCTGCTTTTGACAGCATCTTTCCTATAGAAGTCAGATATTATAATCCCGATCCTTTCGGATTCGAAACTGAATGATTACTTTCAAATTAAATTCTCAGAACTGATATTTTACACTACGGCGAATAACCGTAAAATATATCATATAAATTATTCTTAAATTCTAAATTATAATAAATGGATCAATCAGGTTGAAAATTGGTATTTTCCTTTTGGAAAAGTGAGTATGATCCATAGAATCGTCAATTTATTAAACTTGGGAATATTAGTCGCCAAATAAAAAAATTTATAATTTGTTGTATGTTTATTTAAATTTTTGGAAATTAGACGTAATCCATTGGGTGTTTAAGATTTAAGATAGGAAAGCTGTTGGAGAGCCATCTTTGGTTCTAAGCAATTCTGTTTAAATTTTTGAGGTAAAGATACTGGTGTAATAGGACAGATTCGACTCGAATCACCTGCTAGCGTCGATTATGTTCAAGAAGCTTGTCTGATTGATTCAAGAAAAATTGAGTTATTTAATTAAATTATTAATTAAAAAAAGACACGCTAGAATTTAACAGTGACTTATAAAACTTTAAATCCTTTATTTATTTCCTTTAGCAGTTTCTTTTTATGAAGTTAAAATTAGAAAAATTTTGTCAGTTAATTAAAAGAATTATTTTTTTAAAATAAATAATTTTAAATTATTATTGATATTTAAAAAATTTGCGCAGCATATTTTTTTTCATCACTATTGGCACGAAGAGATTAATGCAAAAAATTTTCAAGAATTTTTAATAAATATTTAAAATTAGATTTTTATTTTGATTTAGTAAATTTAGAAAATTTCTGATTATTTCTATTTGTTTAAACTTTTTTAATTAATAAAAAGTCCCTTTATTTTTGTTAGACGATATAACAAGAGCCAGAGATTTTATCTTAATAATTTTTTTTGGTAAAAGCAGTCATAGTTTCAAATCCTTAAATAAGCGTAAATAGAAAATTTATTCCTATAAAAAAGAATCAATTTGTTTTTGTTAAAATGTGGTAAGCCAATAATGAAAATAAAATTAAAAATTAAAAAAAATATCATAAATTAAAACTGTCAATAAGAAATTTATTTTGATTTTTAATAAATTCAAAAGTTAAGTATGTAAAAGTCAATTGAGAAAATCGAAAAAAAATTAAAACTATCAATTTTCAATAGTTTTTTTTTTAATTTTTCTATTCATAAATTATATAAATTTCAAAATTAAGTTTTTTGATATCAAATTACTTTGTTTTCTTCGTCTCAATTAAATAAAACTAAATTTTTTATTTAAAATTAAATCTTAATTGGAATTTAAAACTTCCTTAATTATCAATTTTATTTCAAATTTTCTTTGTATTTTATACCTATCAAAAAAATTTAGAAATTTAAACTTGACTAACATGCTATGTGGCTTTTTTTCCAGATCATGCAAAATCGATTTAGAAAGCAAGATCCTTATTAATAAAAAGGTACTAATTATTTAAGTACAAAGTAAATAAATTTTTCAAGATCTAACATGTGAATTTATATGAGAAATTATTTAATTTAAAAAATAAATAGGTTGTACAATCAAATTAAATTAAATGTGTTTATTCATTTTTAGTAAACATATTAATTCACATAGAATTTCAAAAATTAAGAAAAATAAATGAATATTTCTAAAATCATTAATTTTTAAATTAGACTCTTAATTATTTAAATTCTAGTTTTAATTGACCATTTTTTATTTATTAGCTTAAAATGAATGAAGTTTAATATTTGGAATTTTTGTTGTTTAGGCCTGAAATTTTCGTTTAATTAGAATAAATCTTTTTATGGATCCACAATATATTTAATGATTTTATAAATCAATAAAGAAAATTTTTTTTGATGTTTTCTTATTGATTTGGGACTTTATTTCCGAAAAATATTTGATTTATTCTCTAAAAAAAGAAGCAATTTAATTTTTTTATTTTTATAATAATCGGAAGTAAAATTCAATTATAAGCAGCCAGAAATCACTTTTTCAAAAACTTATGAATAAAATTATGTAACTTTTTTCAAACAAAGGAAATTATTCAATTATTAAAAAACAAGAATTGGATATTTTTAATTTAAATAGCTTGATATTTTTTTAATCATCAAAGTGAAATTGAAAAAATATCTGATTAAATTTAAAAATTTTTTTAACTTCACGCAATATTTATATTTATTTTTTTTTGTCAATTATTTAAATTTCGATCTTTTAAGATAGATTTTTTGTGTAATCTCCAATTTTTATAGCTAAAATTTTTAAGAGAAAATATTTAAAATTTGTTTAAGGTTAAAGTCTTCTGCATCATTTCAAGAGTCAATCTAATATTTACTTTATTTATAACAATACCTAGACGCGTATATTCATCAAAGAAATAATCAATTTTTAGTATAAATTAGAAAGCAAAATAAAAAATTACTTTTTTTTAGTTTAAGTTATTTAATTTTTAAAATGACGAACCAAGATTATTACGAAAGTTTGAGACTAATTGGCGAGTTTTTGATTGAGAACAAAGCAAAGACAGAATATGTTTTGAACTGTTTTTATCAACAAGATGTATGTTTAATCAAAATACTAAAAAAAATATTAATTTTTAATTGTTTGATTATTATAGAGTTACGATGTGGAGGAAATGTACAAAGCTGAGGGCAGTTTTAGTCAAGCTCAACAATTCGAATTGAGAATGGAATCCAAGAAAGAGCAAGTTCAACAAATTAAAAAAGAGCTGAACAACTTTAGAAACGAAAAATTTAAAACCAAAGTTGCTGAATTTATATACTGGATTAATTTCATACTTGATTCACCAACAATTTTTTCTCAAAAGTTTCCAAGTGAATTGAAAAATTATTTGTCCAAAGTAAAACGCTACGAAAATGATGTGATAATAATTGCCGAAGATGTAAATAGGAAATTTAAGCATTTATCGGTTACTCGTAGCCTACCACATCCCTAAGTTTTAATCTTTATCTCTTTTAATTCAATAACTTTAAATATTGTGATTTAATATGTGTGAGTGATTTCAATACCCTAAAACCAATGTTATCTAAATGATGAGATAATTGTTAATTTCATTTAAGCTAAAAATGTGTTTTTATTTAAATTAATAGTTTTTTTTGGTATTATTTTTTAAATTCAATAAAAACTTTCATACCGATTTAAATAAATATTTTTTTTACTATAAATTGATATAAGTACCAAAAAAAAGAATATTTTATGAATGTTTTTCTTAAGTCTGTTAAATGAGAGATTCAAAAATTCTTTAAAAAAATTTTTCCTAAAATTTATTAAAAAAACACCAGCCAATTTTTTCAAAAACTCGATTTAAATTTTAGAATTTTGGATTCTTCTTTAGCTTTTAAACTGAATTATTATTGATTTTATTTAAGAAATCTGATCGTTTAAAATAACTTTAATTTTTTTTGCATTTCGGTCCTATGCTAGGTTTTTTATTATAAAAATAAATTAAATATTATGTAAATTTATTGACGAATGTTTAGCATCTAAAATATTTAAAATATCCTACCATATAAATTACCGTATTTCCCTGCAAATAAGTGCCGCCCTAAGACCCCATTTTTAAAAGCTAATGAAAATTTTTGTTATTAGGTTGATTAATTTTGTTTATTATTTAAAAAGATACCTTTGCTAAACTTGAACTAGTAACCAAGCTAACTAAATTCATAAAGGATCGCTTTATAACAGAGTAGAAGAAGCAGGACTTATGGATAGGAGCGAAATTATTATTTTTATATTTTAACACTTATTAAATAATGGTTATTTTTGCCAAATGACTTTTATTTAATAATCTTAATAAACAGATACGGTCATGTTAGTCGGATAATTAAAATTTAAATTAAATAGAATAATAATATATTGATTTAAAAATGATTCGTTTATACTAAAAGTCTGCTTGAATTGATCAAATTTAGATTCCAAACTGTCAACTTTACATCGAAGCTCATTATTTTTAGTTTTTTCATCCTCAATAGCTCTAGCTAGATCAGTTATTTTACTTTTTATTCTAGCATTTTCATTTTCTAATTCAGAATTTCGATGTTTTTTATTTTGGAACTTTAAGAGCCTATTGATTTATTGGTCTTGACGTTTGTTCTTGACATTTCCGTCTCATTACAACCCACAATATCTTCCATTATGCAACTACATTCTTCTTTTGAATCAATCTTACCAACTATTCCTGTGTAATTCTTATCGTTGAAAAAAATTTGATAGCTTTCTCCTATAATAATCTTTTTCTGAGTTTCGATTGCATAAATTGAGAAAACTGAAAACATTCGCTTAGGCTCGGGCCAGAAGTTATCCTGTTTTCACCATCTGATGTCGATAAAGACGATTCTTGTTGAATTTTTTTATCCTAGGAGTTAACTTTTTTAACTTAAGAAATAATTTATTTCTGTAAAATGCTTGATCTTTAAGCAACTTTGCTTGATTCAAAAATATACCTCTGCACAAACCCTGCAGAGTAATTGTACACCTTTGAGAATACTTTTTTATGATGTGCAAAATTCAGAAACTTGCAGACTTATTTTATTGCTTAATTTTAAGCAAATTTGCTTGTCCAGCATAGCCATATAAAGTTTAAACAGTATCTCCACGAAAATAACCACTTATTTATTTTTTTGATATTATTTTTGCTGTGAAAATTCAACATGTCTGGCTTACAGTGTAAAGTAAAGCATAATAGCACTATGCATCACACGGAGCGAATAAGGATAAAAGTGAAAATAAGTCAAAAATAAGTTTATTTAAACAAAACAATTAAATCTAGAATATTTTTATTTTTTTTAAATAACAAAACAAATAAAACTTAAAGCCAAAATTTATACAGTTGTTTCACTATTAATTTTAAGAACGAATTTATTTCGCTTTGGGTCAAGAATGTCCTCAATTAGATTGAATCTAGGCAGTCGTTTGACACTACACATCAGACTAACTTCATTTTGCTTCAATACAAACATAACTTCGTTATCCAAAGACTGATACAATGCCAAATCTGAAATCAGAATCCATGTTTGATTAGTTGAACGCGCATTTTCGCTAAACAATCTCTGCTGGTTGAGCAACATGGCACGGTCATTGAAAGAAATGGCCTCACCTTCAAAGTATCTTTGCAAAAAAGATTTCGGTGTCATGTCATAGGAAATACATTCAGCCAAATGATTGACAATACTTTGGCGTGTAAAAAAAGGCTGTTGTTTGGTAATACGCAGAAAGCGTCTCAGATCTCTAGCTATTGAGGTGAAAACAGCTTGGGCAGCTTCGTGGGGATCCATCAGGGTTTTTTTTTCATAATTCTCAATACTTTGCGACTCACCCATATTGAAATCTCGCCGGACCAAACTAAATGCATCTTCAGTCACCTGCAACAAACGAGCTTTTCTCTTCTTTAATCTCTTGTCATACTCATACTCTTCAATTAGTCTATCGCTAACTGATAGATTAAAATTTCCATCAGCCGACTTGCTTGATCTGTTATTTCTGGTACTTCTCCGACTCTTAATTGATTCAGTGTCTGCATTGTCGCCACCTTTGCGATTTATTTGCTCTAACTGCATCAACTGGGCCGCTCTTTTTTTATGAGCTATTTCAAGCCATGGATTGTATACCTTAAAATCTCGATAATACTGTTCTAAAATCCAAGTAGCTGCTTTTTGGATACTCATGCTTCCAATGGTGTACTGACGACACTCTCCATCAGGTGATCGAACTATCTTGATCACAAATCTGGGCTCCAAATGCCTCAACTCGAGTATAAACACACTTATGATGAATACAAAAAGAAGCACGTCTACATAGGAGACGGTGAATTGTAGTATCTTGTAATAGTCCGAAAGCTGTATGTCCAGTATGCGGACATAATAGAAAAGCCAGTAGGAAAAGGTTATAATTGTTAGCAAGAGTATTAAAATAGCTCGGAGTTCATTAATCCGAGGAAGGGGCGATTTGGGCCGGCGGACAAACACTGCCCAGTTACCGAGCAGCAGAATGAACAGCTTGAATGCAATACCGATTAGTATACCTTCGCACTCAAGAGCACATTCGTTCATGTACCAGTCAGCATTGAGCTTGGGAATGAGTACAAACAATACTGGTGTAATAAACGAGGCTGTACAAATTAAAATGGCGCTTATTAGGCCATGGTATAAATGAAAAAAATCAAATAAACATTTTAGAAATGATTTATCATCTTGGGTGGTATCTTGGTCATATTTGTAGTTGAATTGAGAAGAGCGTCCGTCTTCAGTCATGTCATCATTAAAGTCTGAAAAGTCAGCAGTGTTGGCGGTGGTGTTTGTATCGCCCCAGTTGTCGTCCATAGGAAGTATCTGCACCTGTATTTTTTCAGGTTCTGGCTTTTCATAGGTTGGTTCGTTGATGCTTAAAATGTGATGAGATGGCGGCGGCATTGCCGGAAGAGGTGGCTCTTTGTTTGCTTGATTGGTTTTATTTTTTGTTCGCGCATAGACAGATTGTCTTTCACAATAGTCTGAATCGGTGTGCTCGTGTTTGGATGCTGGTGCCAGTAAAGTACTCTGGCGACCGCTGGTCTGATTAGACATCATCACAGTACCGAACATCATTTTTATCCTGAAGAAATGTTCTAATAGAAAGTCTAAAATTTAGTGTATTTATAGTTAACTTTTGAACTCTCTCACTCCTGTATAAAAATGTTTATCTAGTATGTAGAATAATTTCTTGCATATCGTGTCCGCACGATTAATGGCTATTCAATTTGTTGTTGATTATGTTTTTTTTTGTTTTTAATTCGTTCAGTTTGTCTTAATGTGTTGTAAAAATATTGACTTTAACGTAAAGTATTCGCCATACTTGATGAATTTATAGCAATTGATCCAATTTAGTTAGTTGTGGGCCGAATAAATATGTTTTTAGGACATGGACGAATTCTAAGTGTTTGATCAGAGAGTCGGCATTTTTCAGCAAAGTACATGGCTTGAATGCATACAAAAGTTAAGGAGACCGACCTAGAAAGACATTTTATCAAAATGATTTATATTGATTTATTTTTGGGATTAAATTTGTAAATAAGATCATTATTTATAATTTCTTTCTTTTTTTTTATAAATAAACAAGCAACAGCAATAAGAGTTATTTTTGTTAATTTTTTCCTTCATTTATTTAAATATTTATGAATTATATCCTTAAAAATTTTAGTTATTGAAATAAAACAAGTCCATCCAATCTTCTATTTATCAGAGAAATTTTTCTTTTACTTAAAAATGTTTTAGTAAAGACCAACTTAATTTAGGAATTTTTACAATGGAAAAACTGAATGGTAAATAGTAATGCAAAAAAAATGGTCAAAAATTCAATTAAGTTTTTTACAACTAATCAGTTATCATTTTCTAAAAGATGATATTAGTAAATCGTATCAAATTAAACAAAGTTATAATGATAATTAGTGATTGTTAGATTGTTTCATTCAATCAGCCAGAATAATCTATAAATTCTTTTTTTTTACTAATCAAAGATTGCTTCAAATTATCTAACAGTTCCTTTTCTTGCTCATAAAATTTTTTAACATTATCAACTAAATTTTTAAATTCTTTCATTTCAATATTCAAATTTAAAAACGAATAAAAAGTTTGATTCTCTGGAAAATTGTGAGAGAAATAACAAAATTACCAAAATGTTGCAGAAACGCTAAAATACAATTAATTTAAATATAATTTTAAGTAATAGAAATATTTTATCAAAGATTATTTAAATTATCTTTTTTCATGATATGTGACTAAATAGCTTTTCACCAGTGCCTTTCACTATACTCTTTTGTGATATTCATTGTGAAAGACATTTTGTAATATTCATTTTAAAATATATCTAATATAGATCCCAAATAATATTTCAAATTAAGTTATTGGTTCTATGCTTGCCGATGCAAGAATTAACTTCAAAGAACAAATAAGAAGGTTTTTAATCAAATTTATACTTATTAGTTTTAAGCAAAAATTGTAAAAATACCTATAGATATTAGTTTTCCCATTTATAGAGACTCTAACGTGACATTTTATGGTAATTCTTCTTAAAAAACATTTTTGCAAAATGCTTATTCGCTCATTACTGTCTAGTTTAAAGACTATCTAATTATTTAATTAATTTTTTAAATTTTTTTTAGAATTAAATTGAATTAAATAATTCTGTAAATGTAAAATAATCTCTTATCTGTTTATTTTATTTAATTTTAATAATTTTTCAAATATCGATTAATCAATAAAATTTTTATTTATTGTTACATTATTCAAAACTCAAAAGGCTATATATCATAACGTTTTATTTTGCTGTAAAATATTTAACAATGAAACAAATGAAAACTACAATTTTTAAATGAGACTTATAAAATCAAAATTAAACATATATTTTTATTAAATATAAATTATCAAATAAAATAAATATTTATTATAACTAGATATTTTTAAAAAAAAAATTTCAAAAATAAATTCTAAAAAATCTTAAAATTGTTATTATTTTAAAACTAAAAGTAAAATTTTTTGGAATTTTTTTTTGTTTCTGCTTAAGAATGTTTTTTCGTGAAATCTGATTAGTTTAGATCTTTAAAAAAGATATTGCTTATAATCAAAATAAAATTACGATTATCAGATTTTAATAAATGTAATTTTATTCTGGATTTAATACTTTCATTTATTATTAAAATTTTAATAAACTTTTTTTAATTGTAGCTCTTTGGAGTGCTACAAATTTTTAAATTATTATTTTCATTTTTTTTTTGACCATTTGGTTTTCAAATTGTTTTTTGTACAAAACATGATAACATTGGATATTATAAATAATTAAGTAATAAAAAACGATTTCAATAAAAAATTTACTTTCAAAAACCAAAAAAAATATCACTTTGTAAACAAGCATTTGTTGAAGTAATCATAAGTAAGTTTAATGTATATTAACAAACAATTATCAATACCTATTAGCAAATTTTGGTCCTAAGAAACATAATTGTGAATTATAATTTTCATTTAATTATAATGAAAAATATTCTTATAATTTTGAATTATTATTAGCGGCAAGTTTTGTCAACCAAGCACTGTCTAATTCGAAAAATCAAATCTTATATTGATAAATATTGAAAAAAATTCTTGAGAAAAATGTAAATTTTTTTATTAAATTAACAAAAAAATTTAATTGAAATTGAATGCAATACTTGCAAAAATAAAAATAAATTTTCATTACATTTTTTCTCTTATTCTTTCTTTATATTCTTTTAAATTAATTTTTTAATTAACGCCAGTATACATCATTCGAACAATTTATCTAAAAAATTTAATTTTTAACTTATATTTTCTTGTAATTTAGTCCCATCATGCCATCTGAAAACCAAGTTGTAATCGATACAACACAAAAAGTTATCGATGATACAGTAGGACAAATTATGAGATCCAATACTAATAAGATAGCAAATTTCGGTAAGAATTTAATACGCAAACTTTTAACAACCTCAGCTACCACAGTCAGCATCGGAATCGTAAGTGTCCTTGCTTATGCCATTTATCGTACTTACAAACGATCTAAACCCAGAAATACATCAAAGCACCAAGTATCACTTGATAGCTATGTCGAACCGGACATTGGCAAATCTAAACGAACCAAAGAACAAATCGAAGAAGTAAAGCACGGTTTTAAATTATTTATTAAAATAATTTTATTTTTTAAAAGATCCAAAAGCGTTTAGATGAGTTTAAATTAAGCGATGAAATACTAAAGCAAATAATGGACATTCTTGAAGCTGAGATGGAAAAAGGTTTGAACCGATCTACACATAGTGAAGCTGATGTAAAAATGTTACCAACTTATGTTTGCCAACTACCCACTGGTAAAGAGTCCAACGATATACTGGCTTTAGATTTAGGAGGTTCGAATTTTAGAGTTTTGTATATTCGTTTGAGAGAAAATGAAGAACCAGTTATTGTTAACAAAGTTTTCATTGTTTCCGAGAGTATTATGAAAGGCACTGGTGAAAAGCTATTTAGTCACATAGCCAATTGTTTATATCTATTCATGAAAAACCACAACTTGGATATGAACCGAACTTATCCATTGGGATTTACATTTTCATTTCCATGTCGCCAGCTTGGTCTGTCAAAGGCAATGTTGCTCAGATGGACGAAAGGATTTTTGTGCTCCGATGTGGTTGGAGAAGATATTGTGGCAATTCTTCAAAAATACATAGATGCTAGAGGAGTAATTTAAACCACTAAAATAAACTATACAATTAAATTTAATTATTTGTTTATTATTTTAAGGATATTAAAGTAAAGGTTTGTGTATTAATAAATGATACCGTTGGTACAGTGATGTCAACTGCTTATTACGATAGAAAGACCGCTCTTGGACTCATTCTAGGTACAGGAACAAATGCCTGTTACATCGAAAACATTGATCGAATTGGAATACTTGACTCCTTTGTTGAACCTGATCAAAAACAGGTAGCCAAATAATAAAGTTTTAAATTTTAAATTTTAATTAATGTGTATACTTTAGATGCTTGTCAATACAGAATGGGGAGCTTTCGGTGAAAATGGAAGCATTGATTTTATTCGATCTCGATACGACGAAGAAATAGACAAAACTTCAATTAATGTTGGGAAACAAATGTAAAAATATATTAAAAGAATAATTAAAATAAATTGTATTTTAAATTTTTATTAATTTAATTAGATTTGAAAAAATGGTTTCTGGCATGTATTTGGGAGAATTAGTAAGACTAATGATACTTGAATTAATCGATCGGGAACTTATTTTTGTTGATGAAATGAAAAAAAATGCATACAGACATGCTCTCTTTACCAAAGGTTCTTTTTACACAAAATATTTAAATGAAATCGAAACAGATTCAAACACCAAATTTATTCGGACAAAGCGAATACTCAAAGAGCTGGCAGGTATCGAAAACGCGTCAAATGAAGATTGTGCTGTAGTAAAATGTATTTGCATGGCTGTGACCAAACGAGCTGCAAAATTGACCGCCGCAGGTAAACTAATATTTTACGAATAATTTTGGCAAAAATTTTAAGTTTCTTACAGGACTGGCAGTCATACTAAAACGAATGAATAGAGCAGAATGTACAATAGCAGTTGATGGTAGTCTATTCCGCTATCATCCAAGGATGCAGGCCGTAGTTGAAAAAACCTTGACCAACTTGGTCAGCTCACTCAATAAAGTAAACAAAAGCTTTTAAAACACTATGTTTTATGTTATAATTAATTTGCTTTAAGTTTAAGATCGTATTATCGACTGACGGCTCTGGTAAAGGAGCAGCCGTTGTCGCTGCTGTTGCAGCAGAAAATGATCCCATATTTAAATAACTTTTATTCTTGATCATTCAAAAATTGAATAAAAGAAAAATATTTTATCACCAAAATTCAAATTTGTTTCCTGTTGAAAATTCCATTAAAATATATTTATTTATTTAACATTTAGCTTAACAAAAAGCTAAACATTTTTAGATACGATTAGAATTAAATAAAATAAATTGTTTACAAATTATTTATTTTCTAAATGTAATTATTCGTAAAGGTGCCTAAAAACTTAAATATTTTTTTAAAAAATAAGCCCAAACGCCTGTCTAGCTATTTGATTTAAGATGTACAATTCGTTTTTTGCTTCGATGGTATCAATTTTAGTAGAAATATTTAATTTTGGAGGACAAAGCTTGATTGACTTAATTTGATGGCCTATTGTATGTTCTGCCTCAATTTGGTTATTCTTAATTGCATAGGACAATTTATTATTCAAGTCAAATTTTCTATTGTTTAGTTCAAATGTATTATTAGGATTTGATGGCTTTTCCATAAAGATAAAATTCACAGGTTGGCTTGTAAGTTGATTTTTGACAATAATAATTCCATTAGCAACGAAATAGGTCGATAAGGTTATATACAACAATGTTGAAGAACAGATAAAAAATATTTTGATTAATAGAGAAAAATTTTTTAATATGGACAAGAGAGAGAAATGGTTTGAAAATGATAATAAAGCTTCTAAATCTGAATATGTACAATTACCGAGTTGAAGTTTGATTTTTTTCCTTGTTGCTCTAATTAAAATAATAATAATAAAAAAAATTGTTTTAAGTAATAATAAAAATACTTTTCAGTTAATTCATTTGTAAAGTTCCAAAATTCTTCACATGTAACAAATAATTCCCATTCCTTAAAAATTACAATTTTCTTAAAAAAATGCCATAACTCAAAAAGTTGATTACCATTCTTTTTAGAAAAACTTTTTCCAACTTATTTATTTTTTCTACCGGTATATCTGCTGATTCGGCCCACTGGTCATTGTAAATTTCATCATCTTCTCCTTCATCAATCAAAAATTTACTTGCCAAAAGCTTAAATAAATAAATTGAAAAATAAAAATTAGTCAATCGTATAAAATTTTCTTACTATCGAAATTAGACAGAGCTCAGTGTTGCTAAAATTTTCAAAATTTTCTTTCTTTGGATTAAAGTAGGAATCAATCAAGTTTTTTGCCGAATAACAATATGAACATTTTTTGTCATTTTTGTAAGGATTTAATTTTGTTTTCAGTCTTTTGAGGTATAAAAGTGCCACTATTATGGCATATGGAGAAATAGCTCTATTTCTTGACATCTCAAAGACAAAAGATAAATCGTTTAGAAAAAATTTATCTTTTGTCAAACCCTGAACATATTCGGCTATGGTATCTTTACAGACTTTAAGAAATTGATTTTTTTTTAATTCAAAAAATAACCTGTTAATGGCAAAGATAGATTTCTAAACTTAAAATATTTTGAATGCTCTTCATCACTGTACTCATATTCATAGTCCGAAAAAAGTCCATCATCATTATTGTCTAGTTCATCAAGAAAAAGATTCTTATGAAATCTTTCTTCATTGTTTCTACCCCTCATAAAACTAAACCTCATTGTTGGGAATCTGTTTGAACCAATTTTTTCTAAAAATAAAAATAATTAAATCCAAAAGCTCTTCTTTGAACACCCAAGTCTAGGATCTGAATATTTATTCGTTCCATTTTTATTATAAAAAAAATTTATGAATAATCAAATTTATTCTTATTTTTGTTATAATGCTTGTAAATAATTTTCATATATTGTTAACTATATTTTGTCTAAAATATATGGTTTTTTTTTACTAAATGGTAGATTTATGGATAGGAAAAATAAGAAAGTATTTTAACTTTTTAATCAAATTTTCGAATTTATAAATGTTTTTTAGCTAGAAAATAAACTCCTTATTTATTAATTTAAATAGCAAATCAATAAAACATGCCAAATGATGCCACTGATACAATCAAATCATCAAAAAATATAGAATATTCTCACCTTGAACAAATCCAGTTAGAATCAAATACAGAATACTTGGATTTTGTTTCCCATTATTAAAAAGAAAGTAAAATATGTAAATTAAATACGGCGTCAATTCAGACAGTTAAACTTGCTGAATCGAACCAAAATGTGTACTTTATAATCGTCACGATAAATCCTTTTTGAATTTCCTCAAATAAAAATAAAATTTACTATTTAGCTAAAAAATTATGAATTTTTCTAAATAAAAAATAAGCTTTTGAATTTTATTATGCTGTTGGATCCTAGGTTATTCTCGGGTCCTCTAAACAACATTTAAATAAAAAAGTCAAAAACTGATGTATAGGCTAATGCTACTTTTGTTTTATTGGATTAATCAAGTATTAAATTTTTAATTGAATTTAAAAATTAAAGAATTACAAAAACAATAAAAAATCAATTGAAAATTATCGAGAAACAAAAATAAAAGGAATAAACTTAGTGTTTTAGTGCCATTTTTGTTACCACATAAAAATTAAATAAATTCAATAATATTGCTACATAATAATATTGTTCCATATAACAAACAATTTAACACAGTGCAAAATTCCAAATATAAATATTTTCTTATATTTGTTAATAACTTAAACTCTTGTTTGTTTCTATTTTACTTCCATTAAACTATTTCAATCATCGCAAATTAATTATATAAATTTGCACCTTTAAAGCTTATGAGTTTTCAGCCTAATAATTTATTAAAATTTTCTCGTCATTTTATTATACTTTTTTATTTTAATAACTCAACTGTTTGATTATAGTTTATTACTTTTTAGCTACATTGTCTATGAATACTTTTTAGAATTAATTTATAAAAATTTTCCTCCTAATTATAGTCTAATAATATTGTATTTAACAATTGAATTATAAAATTATAAAAATTAAATCATTTAATAATTAAGTAATTGAACTTTTATAAAGCAACTAAAATGTGAAAAAATATTAATTTTTTTTAGATATTAGCACAATAACAGTATTTTGATTTTGTCCTTTTTTATTAATAGAAATTTTGACCTATCTTAAATTATTTTTTAAATTATATAATATTATTATAATGCAAAATCACGAGAGCATACGCATATTGAATTAAGAACTGTCATGAAAACTATATAGAACATCGTGTTTATTGTTTTGAAATTAATTAAAAACTTATTGAGACTTTAAAGATTAATTTAAGTATTTAACATTAGAACTCAAATTTTTTATGAATGAAATTTTTAAAAAATAATAAGGATTAATTTAAAAAAATTAAAATATTTAAATAAAAAATAATAGACAGTGAACGACTATTCGACGTTTAAAAATTCAAAATATCTTTGTTTGCTTATAGTTTATAACTTTACTTAGGTTCTAATTTAATCATTAAAATAAGAAAATGTTAATTTAAGGGCACTTCGAATTTTGGACAGAAAGAAAAAAACAAAAATTTTAATTAAAATAACATTCTTTCTTTAGTTGTAGAACTGGTTTTGCAAAATAGTTTATGTATTAAAAGATAGTTAAATTTTAATTGAAAAGTTTTAGAACTAACCTAATATGTGTGATGTTATGATTGCCTAAAATATTGAATTCTTTCAAATATAGAAAATTTTTCACGAAATAGAGATAAATTTTTAGAGGAAATTTTACCTAACTTTAAAGTCCCGCTGGGTACTAACACCTAATATTACTTTTTGACAATCAAAAATGTTTTTTTTTTGAATTTTAAAAAGTGTTAATAATTTTTAAATTTTTTACCGAAATTATTTTTTTCTTTCAGATCAATCATATTAATAACTTAACACCAATTTAATATAATTTTGAAAATATTTTGAAAAAAAATTGCCTCTTTTTTTTTTTGCTTTAGATAAATACGACATAGGACTTATTTTTTGTCTTATTCAAATAAATAAACCAAACACTCACTGAATTATCAGCGTAAATAATTAAAAAATTAAGCTAACATAAAATTTATTTCTCTTTATTCGTAATAGAATATTCAGTTGAGCATATTTTTATAAACACTAATGAACAAAAAATAATTTACTTAAATTCAAACAAATTAAAAACTATGTGCAGTCAACTTATCTTTTTTCTAAAATCTAATTAATGAATAAATTAATAATAAATTAAATTTCATAAATGCCAAATCAAAAAGAAAAAAAGATTTATTTTTGATCAACTGACGTGTTGTTTTTTGTTTGTATTTTTGTTTCTCAATTTAATGCTTTATTATATTTATTAGATAGTTAATAAACCCTAATGTTAAAGTTATTTGTATTGTGTGTTGTGGTTGGATTGGTGGCGTGTCCGCCGGTGTTGCCAGAAGACAAGAACCAGCCGAATCACAAGTCGGTAAATGAGACCCTGGAAAAAGACCCGTTGCTTAGCCTTGAGTACAACAAGTATCTTAAAGAAATAGTCAATGTGCTCGAGACAGATCCCGAATTTAAGAAGCAAATCGAAAATGCCAGCATTGAGGACATTAAATCGGGCCGTATAGCCGAGCATTTGTCCCTGGTCGACCCGAAAATTAGAACCAAATTGGACGAGATAAAAAGAATGGAAATTGAACGATTGAGACGAGCCATTCAGCGCAAGGCGGCCATGTCAAATCTTAAGTCTCATGAGATCGAAACTCTATTGCCCAAGCATGTCGATCACAACAATATCGAAACATTTGAAGTGCACGATTTGGAAAAGCTGATCAAACAGGCTACCATTGATCTGGAAGAAGTGGACAAAGTGAGACGAGACGAGTTCAAAGAGCACGAAATCGAAAAAGAATATGAGAGGAGAAGAAAGCTACAACAGGCCGACGCAGAGACACGCAAACGACTGGAGGAACAGCATAAGCGTTCGCTTGAAATGAGAAAAAACCATCAACGAATAAATCATCCCGGTTCCAAGGATCAACTCGAAGAAGTTTGGGAAGAAGAGGACAAGCTAGATGGCGAAGACTTTGATCCGGTCACTTTTTTTAAACTGCACGATATTGATGGAAATAACTACTGGGATGAATTTGAAGTCGAGGCATTGTTCAATATAGAATTGGACAAAATATACAACAAGACAGATCCCGAATTCGATCCAGCCGAGAGATTCGAAGAAATGAACCGAATGAGAGAACATGTATTTGGTGAAATAGACCAGAACAAAGATAGATTGGTCAGTTTGGACGAGTTTGTAGAATCGACCAAATCTAGAGAATTTAAGCAAAATGACGAATGGAAAGGTGTAGACGATGAGCCACAGTACAGCGAGGACGAACTCAGAGAATATTCACAAGCTCATGTAAATCAAAATCACCACAATAAATAAAAAAAACTAATAATATAATTAATATAAATTAATTTGTTTTAGGTTCAGGAGGAACACTTAATGAGCACACCAGTCAATGATTTGCATCGTGAACAAGCTCATAGACAAGAGGACACTCAACATCATCAGCCACCACAGCAGCAGCATCATCAAAATATTCAAGCCCAACATCCATAGAAAACAGTTAATTATTATCATCTCAAAATTTTTATTTTTACTTAAAAAAACTTATTTAGTAAAATAAAAGTGTTGTTTCGTTTTTTTTTTTTGAATTTTTTGTTTTAATTAAG